>JAWQEG010003194.1:0-17500 GCA_033782935.1 Petrolisthes cinctipes
TGAGTAAACTATGCAGTGATCATTAATCATTATCTAACTGTTGGATAAATTGTGTGAATGTGGATACTCAGCTTTTGGAAAATAATGAAGTCTTATAAGTGTGGTTGGTTGGGAAGCTAACAAACAAATACCACTGTGGAATTGATTGTGTGAATGTGGATACTCAGCTTTTGGAAAATAACGAAGCCTTATAAGTGTGGTTGGTTGGGAAGCTAACAAACAAATACCACTGTGGAACTGATTGTGTGAATGTGGATACTCAGCTTTTGGAAAATAATGAAGCCTTATAAGTGTGGTTGGTTGGGAAGCTAACAAACAAATACCACTGTGGAATTGATTGTGTGAATGTGGATACTCAGCTTTTGGAAAATAATGAAGCCTTATAAGTGTGGTTGGTTGGGAAGCTAACAAACAAATACCACTGTGGAATTGATTGTGTGAATGTGGATACTCAGCTTTTGGAAAATAATGAAGCCTAATAAGTGTGGTTGGTTGGGAAGCTAACAAACAAATACCACTGTGGAATTGATTGTGTGAATGTGGATACTCAGCTTTTGGAAAATAATGAAGCCTTACAAGCGTGGTTGGTTGGGAAGCTAACAAACAAATACCACTGTGGAATTGATTGTGTGAATGTGGATACTCAGCTTTTGGAAAATAATGAAGCCTTATAAGTGTGGTTGGTTGGGAAGCTAACAAACAAATACCACTGTGGAATTGACCCTATGCCACGAAACAAGCTCCTTCCATACTGGTGGTGATGTTTCGTGACAATATTTGAAGGACTTACTAACCTCCAATTTTCTGACTACATCACGTGGGTCCTTAAAAATTTACTCACCAGAAGAAAGATCCCGATTTTATGTATAGGTAATTAATCCAGCCTTATGTATAGAAACGTATGGTATTCTTTCTCTATAGGTAATTTTCTTAACCGTATTCAAAACGTATGATATTCAAAAGTATGATATTCTTTCTCTAAAGTAATTTTTTTAACCGTATTAAAAAAGTATTGTATTCTTTCTATAGGTAATTTTCTTAACCATATTAAAAAAGTATGATATTTTTCTATATACGTAATTTTCTTAACTGTATTCAAAGTGTATGGTATTCTTTCTGTAAATAATATTCTTAACCGTATTCAAAACATATGATATTCTTTCTATAGGTAATTTTCTTAACCGTATTCAAAACATATAGTATTCTTTCTCTACAAGCAATTTTTTTAACCGTATTAAAAAAATATGATATTCTTTCTTCTTATAGTGGATGGGGTTCGATCAGACCATGCACCGAATCCGAATCCACGAGCCTCAATATCTCAATAAGTGACAAACATAATATAATAATTGCATTTGTCTTGTGTTGTCTACCTTGTTGAGTGAGTCAGTGTGAAGGGAAAGCAGAGGGTCAGATGGAAAGGGGGAGGGTATAAGGGAGAGACAGAGAGAGGGAGGGATGGATAGATGGATGGATGTAGGGAGTGGGGGGTGGAAGAGGGGAGGGGGGTGGGGGGTTGATGGATGCAGGGGGTGGTGGTGGAAGAGGAGGGTGGAGGGGGTAGAAGGGTGGGAGGGGTGGGGGTTGATGGATGCAGGGGGTGGTGGGTGGAAGAGGTGGGTTGATGGATGCAGGGGGTGGGGGGTGGGACTGGAAGAGGGGGGGTTGGGGGCTGGTATAAGAGAGAGACAGAGAGGGATTGATGGATGGATGTATGTAGGAGGTGGGTGGGTGGAGAGAGAGAGAGAGAGAGAGAGAGAGAGAGAGAGAGAGAGAGAGAGAGAGGGAGGGATGGATGGGGTGGAAGAGTGGGTGGAAGGGTTGGGTTGGGTGGGGTGGGGGTGGAAGAGGGGAGAGGGTGGTGGGTGGGGGGTGGAAGAGGGGAGGGTATAAGAGAGACAGAGAGGGATGGACGGATGGATGCAGGGAGTGAGTGTGAAAGAGTTGGTGGAGGGGGGTGGGTGGGGGGTGGAAGAGGGGTGCAGGAGGGGGGTGTGTGTGTGGAGACAAATGTGTACAGTATATGTGAGCAGCAGATGGGATATACACAGTGATGACAACAAGCAGGCGTCAGCAGGTATAGCCCAAGTCTCCATCTACTCATTTTTTTTTTACTCCATTACTCATTCTCTCGAGTTAGTGTTTGTTTTTCACATACATATATACATACATACATACATACCTGCCTAGTCTCCATCTACTCCTTTTTTTTACTCCATTACTCATTCCCTCGAGTTAGTGTTTCTTTTTCACATACATACATACATGTACTGTACTCTCTCTCTATCACTCTGTCTGTTTTTCTCTTAGTTCCCTGCTATTTCAGTGGTGGCTCTTTGGTTTGTGGAAGTATAAGGGGGGGGGGTAGTGTGTGTGTGTGTGTGTGTGTGTGTGTGTGTGTGTGTGTGTGTGTGTGTGTGTGTGTGTGTGTGTGTGAACAGGTTGAGTAGCCTAGTGTCCTTTCCACCAACTCTCTTCTCTCTCTACCTGCAATCTGTCACTCCCATCCCAAACTAATATATATTACACAGCCTATAATCTCTATATGTACAGTTGAACACAGGAATTCGTGGTACAGCTGAGATGGTAAATGCTTAGTTAGCTCCTCCCAGTATGAAATTCCTTAACGACCAAAAAGATTTACCAGGGGCAGAAACTATGATGTGGGATATCGACGATAAGCAAATAATTACCGGACCAAAGTCACTGGTTATAAGAGAGAGAGAGACAAGCATCTTCTACCTGGGCTGTACCACGAATTCCTGTGTCCAACTGTACTTCACGGAGCTTGGATATGTTTGTCACTTTTCCAGCTGTTCTCGGTAAGTTTTTTTTTTTTAAGCATACCAACGAAAGGAAGGAATTGGACTGTAGAGTGACTTGTCATATCATAAAGTTTTTGTGGTTTAGATAACTGAAAAAATGCTGCAATGAATGTTATTACTAAACTGTGATGACTGTGGCTACTGAACTGTGTGTTGTGACTGTGATGTGACTGTGTTGTGATGACTGTGTGTTGTGACTGTGTGTTGTGACTGTGTGTTGTGACTGTGATGACTGTGTGTTGTGACTGTGATGACTGTGACTGTTATAACTGTGTGTGTTGTGACTGTGATAACTGTGTGTTGTGACTGTGATAACTGTAGAAGTGTGTGTTGTGACTGTGTGTTGTAACTGTGAAGACTAAACTATGTAGAGAAACTAATATATAATTTACGACTACAGTTGTGTGAGAGTTACAGTGACAATGCACTGAATATACCCTACATATGGTGACTGATGACTGAATACTGAACTAATAACAGTGTGAGAGCTGTATAGTGGCTGAATGGCTGTGTAGGTAGACAATCAACAACGTATATAATGCTTTTGTGAGAATTGAAATAAATGTGAGGATTTGGTGATGAACAGGCTGAAGTATATAGAGAGTATCGGTAGGTAAAGCCTTAAAACATAATTATATAGCTTTAAGGGACCCTGTGTCGTAGTCAGAAAATTGGAGATAAACGAGTCCTTCAAATACTGCCACGAAACACACACACCTATATGGAAGGAGCTTGTCTCGTGGCATGGTCAGGAGGAATCAGAAGTCTCCAAGTTTCATACACGATCACAGGGTCCTTAAGGGGGAAATTTTGTGTTGGTAAATCTGGAGCAACACACTGAATCCTCCAAACTATTCCAAGCAACAGAACACCATTATTTTTGTTCATCTGGTCCTGTTGTTTCCTGGTATACTTTGGAGGAATCAAGGCACTCCAATGTACCAAAAAAGAATTACCACCTTAACACTGAACATTTCCTAATAGCGTACCATACCCATCTGTAATTTATAACGTAAAATATATACAACTCTCTCTCTCTCTCTCTCTCTCTCTCTCTCTCTCTCTCTCTCTCTCTCTCTCTCTCTCTCTCTCTCTCTCTCTCTCTCTCTCTCTCTCTCTCTCTCTCTCTCTCTCTCTCTCTCTCTACCATGCAGTTTATTTTGCTTCCCTCATACCACCCACCACCAACCAAGCACTCTCTCCTTATATTGTGAGAGGGAGAGTAAATAAGGAAGGAAGTATCCCACGATGACATCACATTACAGGAGAGTGAGAGTGAGAGAGAGTGAAGGAAAAACGACGTGTACAAGCAACAAACACACAAGCAAACCAGCGATAACAGGATGATTTATTTTATTATTGTACAGACCGGCAGCGAAAGCAACGCAATCAAAAAGCCCCACACACAAACCCAAGGAAAATGACTGAACACTGGTAAAGACATGGATTAAAGACACATTGACCTAATTTCTCCTTAAGTGACCACACATTACCTGGAGGAATTTTGAAGAGTTAAGTTAAAAATATAAATAAAATAGCACCTAGAGGAATTTTGAATTGAAGATAAATATAAAATAAAATAAAATAGCAACCTCATGTAATTAAGTTTGAAAAGATAAATAAAAAATAAAATAAATAAAATAGCAACCTCATGTAATTAAATTTGAAAAGATAAATAAAAAAAATAAAAAATAAAATAGCAACCTAGTAAAAAAATAAATAAAATAGCAACCTCATGTAACTAAATTTGAAAAGATAAATAAAAAAAAATAAAAATAAAATAGCAACCTCATGTAAATAAATAATAATGATCAATTTTGTATACAACCCATGACAGCAAAATGATGAGGAGAAATTTTTGATAGCATAGGTTTTTATAATTATGAAGATGAAAATAATGATGAGGGAAATGGTAGATGGTTTTTTCCTTGCAACATTAATTATTCAGGTTGTTGTTGTTGTTGTTGTTGTTGTTGCTGTTGATGTAGCCGACGGGGAAGTGTTGAGGATTGTGATATTTAGATTTGTGTGTGTGTGTGTGTGTGTGTGTGTGTGTGTGTGTGTGTGTGTGTGTGTTCAAATGTTTATAGTCATCATTTCAGCTTAAGGGGGTGCGGAAGTAGGGGACAGGCTTGGGGGGGGGGGACTTAGGGGGGGGGTGCAGGAATAGGGGGACAGGCTTGGGGTGGGTAGAAAGCCTGTAACTTATTCCCACACCCCCCCCAAAACCCCCTCCCCCCCCGACCCACCCAAAACCCACCTTACCCCCCTAAACCCTCCCCCCCCCCCCAAGCCTGTCCCCCTATTCGCGCACCCCCTTAATATAAAGTAATATGTATATCTCCCATTAGTGATGATCCTAAACGAAAGAAAAATAAGTAAGGTGGTTAATTCTTTTTTGGTACATTGGAGTGCCTTGATTCCTCCAAAGTATGCCAGGAAACAACAGGACCAGAAGAGCAAAAATAATAATGGTGGTCTGTTGCTTGGAATAGTTTGCTTGGAGGATTCGATTGCTCCAGATTTACCAACACAAAATTTCCCCCTTAAGGACCCTGTGATCGTGTATGAAACTTGGAGACTTCTGATTCCTCCTGACCATGCATGCCACGAGACAAGCTCCTTCCATATAGGTGTGTGTGTTTCGTGGCAGTATTTGAAGGACTCGTTTATCTTATTATGCGGACTAAATAAGGTTAAGGGACGGAGCTGCCTCACCACAAAACAATATTAACATGTCCCTGTCTGTAGTGACGTGCCTCTTATTAGACTCACTAATTTTGGGGGTCGAAGTGAAAACCCTGCTGCAACTTCATCAATATTATGCCATTCCATTTATACTTGTAAACTTTGGTTAACATAGAGATTGGACAAATTTAAAGACAATGTGCTTTTAATATCGAGATTGGACTGATTTAAAGACAATGTGCTTTTAATATCGAGATTGTACTGATTTAAAGACAATGTATGTACTTTTAATATCGAGATTGTACTGATTTAAAGACAATGTGCTTTTAATATCAAGATTGTACTGATTTAAAGACAATGTGCTTTTAATATCAAGATTGTACTGATTTAAAGACAATGTGCTTTTAATATCGAGACTGGACTGATTTAAACACAACTGGATGTGCTTTTGCCACGCGGTAATAAGCAGGGTAAATTATCCAGGCAATAAACTCGATGATCTTGACCGTGTACGAATTATACATCTGGAGGCACTATCAACAACTCAAGAACCCCAACAAAACACCACCCTCCATAGCTTATAAATTTTCTCCTCCCAGGTGTCAGTAAAGCCCAATTCAAGAGAGGTGTGCAGGTGGAAACTCGACTCAAACAACCAACATGTACACACGAGGCGTCACGTGTTGGAGGAGACACTACCGGTAATGATGATGATGACTTGTAGTGTACCAACTCGTGTGATTCACCTTCTCTTTAATTCTCTTCTTCATTCACTGGGCCTTGTGCCGGTACAGACAGAAAACTTTTATCCTGCCAACCAAGACAATGTTGATACAGTCGTGTCCAGGTGTACAGTCGCGGCACATAGTCAATGACCCGGGTGTAATCGTAAAGTCTGTTCAAGGACTATGTGCCGCAACTGTACAATATCATACAGTTCCGTCATCACGTGTCCCACAACGGTATAACCCTGATGATTTTGACACGCACATAAAAAATATTAATCTATAACAGCATAATAATAACAACTGAAAGTAATTTTTCTCACCTTCTCTGGTCGACTATAAGAAAAACATGGTTGTCGCGACGTTCTCAGGATGTCAAAATTCCAACCGGTCCACTCCCTCAGTCCCACGATGTAAGGTAGTTAATTGATTTGTCCGAAGCGTGTGTGTGTGTGTGTGTGTACATGCCTGAAAGAGGAAGAGGAAGATTTTTTGCCAGTCTGTCCAGAGTTGCATGCAAAATCAAACAAGCACACCAAATGTTCCATGATGCATTTAATGAGCTGTGAATTTTTAGACTAATAATAATAATAATATTTCAGTTCGATGCCTTTCCAGGACTTTGGTTGTTTGGTTTGTGGCACGGTTTGGAGGAATTTGTATCCTTCAATTCGCTCACATCATTCTTACACACTTAGGTATAAGAGACTGAGTAGAACACACACACCCACCCACCCACTCACACACACACACACACACACACTCACACACACACACACACACACACACAACGTTAGCGACCGGAGAAAGTGAAATTTTTGGCAAGTTACAAAGGAAGATTCGGAATCGGGAAATTCTATTATACTCTGCTGGTGTGTGTGTGTGTGTGTGTGTGTGTGTTGTGTGAGGGTGTGTGCGTGTGTGGGTGGGTGTGTGTGTGTGTGTGTGTGTGTATGGGTGTGTTGTGTGTGTGTGTATGTGTGTATTTGGGTGTGTGTGTGTGTGTGTGTGTGTGTAGTTGCCCAATATCAAGCAGTTCCATCTCACTTGCATCAGTTCCAGTGTGTGTGTTTATTCATATTAGTTACGGTAATGACATACTTGTGTACACTGTGGCAAAAACACAAATAAAATGTAAACAAACCATTCACTTTCATATTTATCTGTTGTGTTTACCCAATAAAACACCGAAGCAAACATCTACACAAGTAGTCACACTAACCTGAGTGATGTTTGTATGTATGTACCCAAACAAGCAAAAACCCCATTAAAAACAGACACACACACTCATGTATTTGTTTGTTTGTATGTTTGTTTGTATGTATTTACCAAGACAGGCAAGCCACCCGTCACACTGAGTTTTTCTTCCTTTATTTTCTTTTCTTCTTCTATCTCATTTGGCGAGCCGAAAGCGCCAGACGGCCGGGTGAAATGTGCAGGATGGGAGCGGGTGGCGGGAGGGGGATGATCACGTAGCCTTCCTGTATATAAACCCAGGCCCTCAACACGATGGAAATCAGTTGTTGCCCACCAGCTCAACAGAAGGGAGGTGGACACACGCGCCGGTGATCATTACATTGTGTTATAGGTTATACTTTACTTGTCGAGATCTGGACTCTTCCCATCACCACCAAGGCAATATAGTACCACCGTAATATTGGGTGTGAAACTCGGCCTGCAGAATGGCATGTTGGCGGGTAAGTTATAGTGTAGTTGGTCACACACACACACACACAATACACACACACACACACACACACACACACACACACACACACACACACACAATACACCCACACACACAATACACACACCCACACACAATACACACACCCACACACACAATACACACACCCACACACACACACACCCACATACACACAACACACAGACACACACACAACACAACACAACACAACACAACACACACACACAACACACACACACAAAACATGTTATACTTGATCAACATTATCCCTCTGTGGTGTGGATACTTGTCTTAAACAACCCTAGTGCAGTCGTGGATTTTTCTTAGATAACCAATCGGCTGGTAGGCTACTTAAAGGGGGGGATATTTTGTATTGGTAAATCTGGAGCAACTGAATCATCCTCCAAACTATTCCAAGCAACAGAACACCAATAGTTTTGCTTTTCTGGTTCTGTTTCCTGGCATACTTTGGAGAAATCAAGGCACTCCAATGTAACAAAAGTGAAATAATTAGTGAAATAATAGTTTGTGTAAAAATAGTTAGTGAAATAATAGTTTGTGTAAAAATAGTTAGTGAAATAATAGTATGTGTAAAAATGGTTAGTGAAATAATAGTTTGTGTAAAAATAGTTAGTGAAATAATAGTTTGTGTAAAAATAGTAAAAATATGAACACCACATAACCTCGAGGGCAGTAATTTGGATGGCTGTATTACTCACCCTCGTCCAGTCATTAATCTTTTTAGAACAATAATTTATTGGTTACCGTACATTAAGGGATCTCTGATTTCGGCGACTTAGAGGCTACCGATTCCTCCCAACCGTATACACCAAAATATATCCTTTATAGTTATGCTACATTATAGGAGCATGTGGTATTTTGTGGAGTAGTTTAGAGGAATTACAATCCTCCACTTCACTCGGAAGCCACAGACCCTTCCTTCAAATTCCTCCAAACCGTGCCACAAACCAAACAATCAAAGTCCTGGAAAGGCATCGAACTGAATTATTATTATTATTATTATTATGTATAGTCACAGCAAAGTCGATAATTCATAAATTCACACCGTCAAACCGTCATAAATTCATTGTTAAACCTTAACTCTGGGAGATGATATTATGACATATCATGTTGTTTGCATAAGAAATTAAATAATTATATATAATGCATCATTAGCTGTTCTTTAATAGAATTAATTGAACAAAATGTCAACCAGCATTTCATTAAATGGCTGCAACTTATTTTACTTTTAAAAGACACTTATAATGCTAGACTACATTGCATCCCTATTAAAATTATATAATTATAAGTCTGCATTACGTTTCTGTGTTTGTGTCAGTACTTCAAACCTCAACTTTCCCTTACTCTCCCCTTTTCCTTCCTACTGATCGGAGTTTCCATAAGTTTGCTGTGATACTGTGAAGAAATTGAAATTTTCCCGATACAGACTACATATATTAAAGTTCTAATAGTGTATGTATATGTGTATGTCAGGGGCTGTGTGTGGCAGCGACCTCCCTGCTGGTGATGGCAACATGTGGGCCCGTCCCTTCACCCGAGACTCACCTCCCTTCACGTGATTCCTACCTCACTTCATCTAACACCCAACACTTGCCTTCACCAGACACCCATCTGTCTTCATCTGACACTCATATACCTCCTCCCTTATCTGATACCAGTCTACCTCTACCTGATTCTCACTTCCCCTCACCCTCATCAAACAATCCCCTACCCTCACCTGACTCCCAGTTTCCCCCTCCTTCATCAAACTCTCACTTCCCCCCACCCTCATCACACAACCCCCAGCCCTCACTCGACCCCCAGTCCCCATCTCCCTCACCAAACAACCCCCTGCCCTCAACTGACTCCCAATTTCCCCCACCCTCACCAAACTCCCAATTCCCCTCTCCATCACCAAACAATCCCCTATCCTCACCTGACTCCCACTTCTCCCCTCCTTCACCTAACTCCCACCTCCCCCATCCATCACCTGACTCCCACTTCTCCCCTCCTTCACATAACAATCCCCTACCCTCACCTGACTCACACTTCTCCCCTCCTTCACATGACTCCCACCTCCCCCATCCCTCACCTGACTCCCACTTCTCCCCTCCTTCACATAACAATCCCCTACCTTCACCTGACTCCCACCTCCCCCATCCCTCAGCTGACTCCCACTTCTCCCCTCCTTCACCTGACTCCCACCTCCCCCATCCCTCAGCTGACTCCCACTTCTCCCCTCCTTCACATGACTCCCACCTCCCCCATCCCTCACCTGACTCTCAATTCCCTTCTTCCTCATCAACCAATCACTTGTCCTCACCTGACTCCAAACTCTCCTCTCCCGATTCTGCTTCCCTCGCCACCTTCGAGACTGATGACAAACAGCAACACCCTCCATCACAACCTTCACTAGACGACCAACAACAAAAACAACTCCAGAAGCCACTCCCTATCCAGAGCAAAACAATAGAAGACAACATCGATGAAACCTTACCACCACCACCACCACCACCACCGAGCAGCGACAATGAGTTAATTACAACTTACATAGATACACCTGAACAGCACGAGCCTTCACTGTTGATCGAATCCAGCATATTCATTGACGCCAACAACAACAACAACGAAGAAGAAGAAACAAGCGACAACTCATCTGCATCAACAACTGAGGAATCCCACGGTCCAACAAACATACATCATCATAATATACCCGACCAACAAGACTCACACAAGAGGGAAGCTACTACATTTGTGTTTTATGGTGATGCTGGCCCCAAAGACTTATTAATTCCCCAGACTCATCAGGAAGAACTTGGATTGGTAATAAGCAAAGATTCTCCTCAGGGCAAACAGGAATTATTTTATGGAAATGTGCAACAACAAGGTCCATCCCAGCAACAAGGCTATGGGCAGGATCAAGGCCCATCTCAACAGCAGCAAGGCTATGGGCAGGATCAAGGCCCATCTCAACAGCAACAAGGGTACGGACTAGATCAAGGCCCACCTCAACAGCAACAAGGGTATGGACAAGATCAAGGCCCACCACCACAGCAACAAGGGTATGGGCAGGATCAAGGGCCACCACCACAGCAGCAAGGCTATGAACAAAATCAAGGCCCACCACCACAGCAATATGGGCAGGATCAAGGGCCACCCCCACAGCAACAAGGGTATGGACAAGAACAAGGCCCATCACAACAAGGCTATGGGCAGGAACAAGGGCCTTCACCTCAGCAACAAGGGTATGGACAGGATCAAGGCCCACCTCAACAGCAAGGCTATGAACAAAATCAAGGCCCACCTCCACAACAACAAGGCTATGAACAAAATCAAGGCCCACCTTCACAGCAACAAGGGTATGGGCAGGATCAAGGCCCACCTCAACAACAAGGCTATGAACAAAATCAAGGCCCACCTCAACAAGGGTATGAACAAAATCAAGGCCCACCACCACAGCAACAACAAAGCTATGAACAAAATCAAGGCCCACCACCTCAGCAACAAGGGTATGAACAAAACCAAGGCCCACCACCACAACAACAACAAGGCTATGAACAAAATCAAGGCCCATCTCAACCACAACAACAACAAAGCTATGAACAAAATCAAGGCCCACCACCACAGCAACAACAAAGCTATGAACAAAACCAAGGCCCACCTCAACCACAACAACAACAAGGCTATGAACAAAACCAAGGCCCATCTCAACCACAACAACAACAAGGCTATGAACAAAACCAAGGCCCACCTCAACCACAACAACAACAAGGCTATGAACAAAACCAAGGCCCACCTCAACCACAACAACAGGAGCATAATCTACAAAACATTGGGATTCCAGAACAAGGACACAAACCACTAGATCAAGAACCACTCCCACAGCAAGTTTACGGGTCACAAGAAAGAGTCCCACCACCACAGCCACAACAACAGCAAGGATACAACCCACCACAACAGCCACAGCAAGGGTATAACCAGGGACCTTCACCACCCCCACCACCACAGCCACCACAGCAAGGATACAACCCACCACAACAACCACAGCAACGACCCCCTCCACAGCAAGGATACAACCCACAACCACCACAACCACGACCCCCTCAACAGCAAGGATACAACCCACCACAACCACCACAGCAACGACCCCCACCACAGCAAGGATACAACCCACCACCACAACCACCACAGCAAAAACCACCTACCTCAGAGAACATGCAAGTGTACATGCAACACAACCAAAGACCTTCACCACAACAAGGATACCAGCAACCACCACAACCACACCAAGGCAGCCAGAACCAAATACCATATGGTCAGGTGAGGAGTAAAAGTATAAAAAGATCAGATAATTGTATATGAAGACACTCGCTCACATAAATTAAATAATAAATACATAGATGAATAAGTAGATAAATAAATCAAGCTGGGACAAAAATTACAATTGTTCAGGTCACAAATTTTGCCGTAATAATAATAATAATAATAATAATAATAATAATAATAATAATATCAGGGGGTTAGGCTACTACGGTACTGTTGGTCTGAGAATTGGGCAAAAATCACACACACTTTGTTTAAATGTCAATAACTTTTACGACTGACTACCATTCCTCGGCAGGACCCGGACGAAAAGGATGGGGTCCCCTACCTGTTCTCATACCGTGTGACTGATCCGTACAAGGGAGCAGACTACGGCCAGAGGGAACACAGTGATGGCAGTGTTGTCAATGGAGAGTATTATGTTCTTCTCCCAGACGGCAGGAGGCAGGTACGTACGAAAATATCACACACACACACACACACCATAAGACGTACAAATTACTCTAACACACCTTCCTACATGGCAAATGAATGGTAACCTATTCATTCCACACAAATTACCTCCACAGAACTCAAACAATACGTAACATACAACATATCCACTCCATTTTCTACCCCGCCTGTTATATATTACGTATTTTATATATATATATATATATATATATATATATATATATATATATATATATATATATATATATATATATATATATATATATATATATATATATATATAATGAAAGATAATATTATTTAGTGATTACAAATTCAATATTTCACCAATATTTCACAAGCAATATCCCACTATATGAATGTTGTTCTAAGATCATACATTAGACTTATGATTAGAGCATTATTATGTATATAGTTAAAATATTGTTCCCTTGGTATACAGGTGGTGCAGTACCGAGCAGACCACATAAACGGGTTCACCTCAGACGTCGAGTACCAGGGTGGTAGTGGTGGTGGCAATCAGTACCAACAGACGAGTGGTGGTGGTGGTGGTGGCAATCAGTACTCCTAGAATGGTGGCAACGTCCCCCCAAAAACTTGTAGCAAACAGTACCAAGGTCACAGTGGTTTGTTTGGTAGAAGTAATCGTGGATCCAGTAGAGGGAACCATCAACCAACGATTAGTACAGTATCAGGTAGCCTAATTTTAAGATTAGGCTATCAATTGCCAGATTAAGGGGGAAGTTTTGTGTTGGTAATTCTGGAGCAACTGAATCCTCCAAACTATTCCAAGCAGCAGAATACCATTATATTTTTGCTCTTCTGGTCCTGTTTCCTGGCATACTTTGGAGGCATCATGGCACTCCAATGTAACAAAAGCGAATTAGGCTACCCCCTTAACCATCAGTACAGTGTCCGGTAGCCTACAATAATAAACTAGACTACAATTGCCAGGTTACTATCTTATGTTGTATATAGCCTAGTGCCTCATTACTGTAGTGAAAGTTCCTCAGATACCTATTAACGTATGTCTTAATTTTTTCGATTAGTATACTCCAATGCAGAGCAAGGCAAAATTCATTAAACACTTTTTAAAACAATTAGGCTAGTGCATGGGAGTAGCCTAACTATTATTATAATATCTACAACTATTACACGCAGCATATGCACTCATGATTTCGGCGATCAAACAAGTAAAGAATACAAAATTTAGCTACCAAGAAACTCATAACTAAGAAAGGACAAAGATGACTGTACCGTATCAGGCAGAAATACTTAGCACAACTGTATCTGGTCCAATCAAGAACAGGGCAATACTATACTGTACTCTTGGCACTTACATCAACTTGTTGCGTGATAATACTAACTGATTAGACATTGCAAGGCAGAGAAATAATTTAGTGCACAAAAGTTCTGTTCAGTTACCATGCGATATGTATCATATTGCTGATGGGCCTTACTTCAATTTTAAGTAAAATATACAACACGAAAAAAATTTACTCTTCAGATACAGTAGTAAGACTTTACGTTTACCGACGTCACAATGTAAAAATGCTTATATAAAACTGCAATGTTCAATGTCAAAACGAACTATACGAACACTGTTTGCGGGTTTTTGGCAACAACCCCAAGAGTAAACACGTCAACACATCAGCAGATGCATTGTTCACTAACTGTACATGGTGTTTCGAGTGAGTGTTGTTAAATCACCTTGTTTGTTTGTCTGTTACCAAGACTAGACCAAATGTTGTACTGATTTGTTCAAGAGTTTGACAACAGATGTGCCTCGTGACCGCCAACAAGTTATCTGAGCCTGAATCCATTTATCGTCAAGAATAAAAGTGTAGTGTGGATGGTTCTAACCGCAGGCTTTCACTACTATACTGTCTATACACTCGGCCTTGGCTGAGGTTTGTTTGTGGTTTACGAACGTTCTTGTTGTTATCATACACAGATGATTGTTGCCATATGTTTCATATTGTCTGTTTAATTTATATTATGTGTATATTATGTACAAATAAAGCATTCTCATTATACTTTTCTACTCTTAATTATCACACTCAAATCTCACAGATAGAGCTATGGCGACTTGAACATTGACTTCCTCCAAAATTACCCTAGCAACAAATTGTCTGGGGCTCGTATTTTGTGGCACAGTTTAGAGGAATCAGTTCGGCAGCCCAAAATTTACCAACAAAATTAGCACCCGTAGGTTTTCTTGAGAAAGTTTAACGAAATGATTAATTGGAAACATTTAAATTTACACTGAAAAAAAGATATGATTCAAAGTGGGATGGAATTCATGCACACACACGGAGACAGAACCTCACGAATATTTCAGACCGACTGTTCATTGCCTTGTATAACAGTATCCACATAGGTATTACAGTATCCATTAGTTATCCATGACACATAGGTAAATCTAGGTAAATATTGAAAGAATTACCGTTATAGCGTACGGTTTTTCTACCTTCATTACCCATTTATTTAGACCATTCTAAGACTATTTTCTTCTATGGCATTTCCTCCGCAAAATAAATCTCTTGGTGATAATCCAGCATGGAATTCCCAGTTGAAGCACGATAATTATAAAGTCAAGGAAATGAATTCAAATGACTGAGAAGTTAACCACAAGTCAAATAAATAATTAATTAAACTCTTTTGGTCTCTTGTGATAGATGACACGACATTTGTCTAAATCTGTATATGCACTGGGTCAACATTAAATACTTTACTTACAAGAAAGGCATCAATGCTCGCCGTAACAAAGGGAGAAATAGCTATGGGCACAGAAAAAAATAAGAGAAACACATGATAATATTATGTAAACAAAGCCCATCATTCGAGTGTGATAGATCTTTTTTTCTTTTACTTATCTATATTCCTTTTTAAAACCGATAATTTGTATGTTTACGATAAAGAAAGTTACAAAGAAGATTGCTATATAATATTATCCATACAAGTACTGTAGAAATGATCATAAGATGCTTTTTATGATCCCGTTAAAAGAATGACAGAAAACGTAAATTATTAAGGGAATACTTATGATATCTTTCTTAGTCCTACTTGCTCTGAGATAATATGAATTTCGAGTCGCCTAATAAATGAACTACTGACATCCAGACTCCATTAGTCATTCCTACTCTGCTTATTGTAATAATTATACTGGATTATTCCGCCATAATTTCCACGGATGTAATTTTTTATTACCTCTGACTTCGACGCACAATTAAATTCAGTATATTTTTCACCTTACTAAGATTATTCCTTCATTTTCACTATATTAGAAATTATTGTATACATTTTTGCATCAAGTAAAATTTTCTGTCGTACTTAAAATATGTTAAAACTGTCCACTGTCAACATTGTTTCATAGTACTGTTACCCATTCTCTTCTTCAATTTATACATGCATGACCTACCAACACCCCAGTCCCCAAGCACCACAAATAATACAAGTGGCTTCCTACCCAGACGACATACCACACACATGCATGCTATCAACGACAAAAGTGGTGTCGTTGTCTTGTCCGATGATTTAATATAACTCGTGAAACATAATGAAAACCACACCACAATAACATTCATGCCCAGTATGGTTAGTTCTTTACCATATGTTTACACCAAATTTAGTGACACGACTGTTGTTTTTGATAGAACAATACCTCAAAAAAGTATCGGCTCTCGAAGGGTAGATAGTTTCGAAAATGTAGGTTTTAGGTTACCGTACTCGTGTCTCAGGCGTGTTTCAGATCACATCGTTGATTTTTCATATTGTTTGGCGAAAACAGAGGGCAGATGCTTTTTGGAGGTATTGTACACACAGAAGTGCAGACACAGCCACTCACATCCTCCAACCCTACCTCAACACACTTAATGCCTGGTTCACCTCAAACAGACTTTAAATAGCACCCACCAAGTCAACTGTCACCCTTCTCACCAACTGGAACGCAGAACACCACTACACACCACACCTCACCATAAACAACACATCTATACCACACACACACACACACACACACACACACACACACACAAAATACTTGGTATAACATACAACACATCCATGACATTCAAACAACATAATTATCACGGCCATCAAAAATAAATGCATGCAAAGACTTAAAGCCCTCAGATCACTTGCCAGCACAACATTTGGACATAACAAAGAAACCACAACCACAGTGCACAAACAATATATCCGATCAGTGATGGATTATGCAAGCCCTGCCTGGGCCTCAAACCTCATTGAGACTCATCTCAACACCCTTCAGACCATACAGATTAGAGCCCTAAAGATAATCATAGGCTGCACAGCTACCACACCTACAGACCACTTACACCTTGAAACCAAAGTCCTCAAGATCAAGGACCACCTTGACATGAGAGACACACAAACACTTGCTGCAGCCTCCACAAACCCACACCACCCACTACACTACATGGCAGAACACCCACACATGACATGGGACATCAATACAACACCCAGTACACAATATCATACAAAAATATTATTATCTCTTTACACCCTGTCCACCCCAAACCAGTCTCCAGAAACATATTCATACTCAATTCACACACCAATCCATCCAAACACTCAAGAACAACACTCTGCTGCATGCACGGCCTACAGACATCCACCCATCTGAATCCTCCCTTCCCCGTGAGGACAGAGTCCACCTGGCCAAGCTGTCCACCTAGCCACCACCCGGCCCTTCTGACATATCAGAAGAAGCTGGATGGAGGCATTGTGGATGTCTGTCCAGGATGCAACATAAC
>JAWQEG010003194.1:30000-32500 GCA_033782935.1 Petrolisthes cinctipes
TAAGTAAATGAATAAATAAATAAATAAATAAATAAGTAGATAAATGAAAAAAAAAATTACTTGCGGTCTGCGTATAACTGAAGTCAATTAATGCTGTCAACTGTACACTAATCACGGACACTAACCATTATCACCTCTCCTGAAATAAATCACCACTATATATTATACGGTATGGAAATATAAAAATGAATCGCTCAAGTTATAGTCGATATTAAATACACTTTTCACGAAGGAAAATAAATAATTGCGTGTCTTTAAATGGGATAATTCACTTTTGTTACATTGGAGTGCCATGATTCCTCCAAAGTATGCCAGGAAACAGGACTAGATAAACAAAAATATTGGTGTTCTGTTGCTTGCTTGATTGCTTGGAATAGTTTGGAGGAATCAGTTGCTCCAGATTTATGTACAGCCACGATTAAATATCCACCGACACTTTCCTTCCATCGTAGTAAATATCTTGGTAATTAAGAACAACACGTGTATGATTTTGCAGCACCTCATAATAATAATAATAATAAATGAGGGGGTTGAGTTGACGTAAGGTGTTGTTGTATGATCATATTTTGATATGATACTGATTTATTTGTACGATGGAAGGAAAGTGTCGGTGGTTATTTGATTGTGGCTGTACCAAATATATACTCTCCCCTTAAGGACCCTGTGATCGTGTATGAGAATTGGAGGCTTACTTCTGATTCCTCCTTCCTGACTATGCCACGAAACAAGCTCCTTCAATATAGGTGGTGTTTTTTTCATGGCAATATTTGAAGGACTCGCTAATCTACAGTTTTCTGACTACATCACGGGGTCCCTTAAGGGGGTAATATACACTTTTTTTAATACATACACACTCGCGATCTCAAATATGTGTATCCAGGCTTGCTTCGAATAGCCTGATCGAGTATTAAGCGAACTCAAGCAAATACGAAACAGGATAAGCGTTGTAATTGCTTCACTATAGTATATCAAGTAATTCGAAACTTCAACAAGACCTGGATACAAATTTTGGATTGCGAGTGTACATGCAGCCACAATCAAATATCCACCGATACTTTCCTTTCATCGTAGTAAATATCTTGGCAATAGAGAACAACACATATATGATTATCGTTATTATCGTTTGAAGTTAGTTTAAGATAAATACTATATATATATACTGTATATTATGAGTTGCTGTATATTATTTCAGTGTATTAATTATTTCCATCCAACAAGAAAAATCTCATTGTTGTAGTCGAAGAAAATTCATTAAAGGATAAGAAGTCGGATCAGTATTGAAGGTAAATGAGTCCTTCAAATATTGCCACGAAACACACACACCTATATAGAAGGAGCTTGTTTCGTGGCATTGAAAGGAGGAATCAGAAGCCACCAATTTTTTTCATACCAGATCACAGGGTCCTTAGATAATTATGTCGGTGAGACTCAACATATTTTTTTATTATCATTATTATTTGTACATTTTCAGAAAGGCAAAAGAAAGTCACACACACACACACACGCGCGCACATACATGGACACACACACACACGTAAACATACACACACACACACACACACACACACACACACACACACACACACACACATACACACACACACATACACACATACACATACACATGGACACAAGCACACAAATGTATAAATACCAACCTCTCTCTCTCTCTCTCTCTCTCTCTCTCTCTCTCTCTCTCTCTCTCTCTCTCTCTCTCTCTCTCTCTCTCTCTCTCTCCAAAATTTAAGAATGGATGTCCTGGTGGTAAACTACTACACTACAACACTAATTACTCCACCAAATTAGGTTCAATTGATGCGTTTTAGCTGCTTAAGCGGCCGGTGGTGAGGGTGGTCAGTCATCTAGCGACCCGTGTTAGTGTGGGGACGTGTGTGTGTGTGTGTGTGTGTGTAAGAGAGAGAGAGAGAGAGAGAGGAGAGAGAGAGAGAGAGAGAGAGAGAGAGAGAGAGAGAGAGAGAGAGTGTGTGTGTGTGAGAGAGAGAGGGTGTGTGTGTGTGAGAGAGAGAGGGTGTGTGTGTGTGAGAGAGAGAGGGTGTGTGTGTGTGAGAGAGTGAGAGTATGTGTGTGTGTTTATGTATAGGTGAGAGAGAGAGAGAGAGAGAGTGAGTGTGTGTGTGTGTGTTTATGTGTGTATGTGTAGGTGTGTGTGTAGGTGTGTGTGTGTGTTAATTCTTGGTGTGTTTTTTTGTGGCCGTTTTGGATTTCGTAATTTTTTTTTGTATAATTTTTTTTTTTAGGGACGAAGAAAATGGTGTTTGAGTGAAGATGAGAAACAGTTTGAAGAAATAATTAAGGAGGAAGGGAAGAAGGAGGTGAAAGAGGAGGAGAATAAAGTGACAAAGATAAAGAAAAGAAGGAAATAAAAGTGGAGAAAGAAGAGAAGAGAGTGAAGGAGGAAAAGGAGGCAGAAGAAAAAAATTATAGTAAAAGAAAGTGAAAGAGACGTCAAAGAAGAAAGGAAGGAGACAGGAATGAGAAG
>JAWQEG010003194.1:37500-46845 GCA_033782935.1 Petrolisthes cinctipes
CCTCCCTCCCTCTCTCCCTCTCTCCCTCTCCCTCTCTCTCTCTCTCTCCCTCCTCCCCCCCCGCAGTCATTATCTTGTTAAAGTCCTATTACCACTATTGTACCCCTCCTCTCTCTCTCTCTCTCTCTCTGTCTCTCTCTCTCTCTCTTTAGTTTTTATTTCCATTTCTCTCTCTCTTCCTTCCCTACTTATTTCTCTTCCTCTCTCTCTCTATATTTTCCTTTCATATCTCTCTCTCTCTCTCGTCATCTCTCTCTCTCTCTCGTCTCTCTCTCGTCTCGTCTCTCTCTCTCTCTCTCTCTCTCTCTCTCTCTCTCTCTCTCTTTAGTTTTTTATTTCCATTTCTCTCTCTCTCTCTCTTCCTTTCCTACTTATTTCTCTTCCTCCCTCTCTCTCTTCTCTCTCTCTCTCTCTCTCTCTCTCTCTCTCTCTCTCTCTCTCTCTCTCTCTCTCTCTCTCTCTCTCTTTAGTTTTTTATTTCCATTTCTCTCTCTCTCTCTCTCTTCCTTCCCTACTTATTTCTCTTCCTCTCTCTCTCTCTCTTTGGTTTTTCTTTTCATATCTCTCTTCTCTCTCTCTCTCCTCTCTCTCTCTCTCTCTCTCTCTCTCTCTCTCTCTCTCTCTCTCTCTCTCTCTCTCTCTCTCTCTCTCGTCTCTCTCTCTCTCTCATCATAATCCCCCTTTTTCCTGTTATTTTACAATACTTTTCTTATTATTATTATATTATTCTCTCTTTCTCTTTCCTTCCTCTTCTCCTCTTCTTCCTATTGCTACTCTTTATTCCTCTTTCTTTATCTCCCGGTTCAAAGGGAAGTATTCTTTTATGACACTAACGCCATTCTTTTATAACCACTACCACCACTACCACCACTACTACCACAACTACCAACATTAGTCTTCAAGAACTACTACCACTACTACCACTATCCTCCATCGTAAACTACCACCACTACCACCACTACCACCACCATTACTACTACTACTACCACCACCATTACTACTACCACCACTACCACCACCATTACTACTACTACTACCACCACCATTACTACTACCACTACCACCACCATTACTACTACTACCACCACCACCATTACTACTACCACCACTACCAACACCATTACTACCACTACTACTACTACCACCATTACTACTACCACCACTACCACCACCATTACTACTACCACCACTACCACCACCATTACTACTACCACCACTACCACCACTACTACCACCACTACCATTACTACCACCACCACCACCACCACTACCACCACCACTACCACTACCACCACTACTACCACCACCACTACCACCACCATTAATTAACCAACAAATACCATTACCCTATTAAATAACAAACCACAACCTACCACAATCACTCTCAATTTACAACAAACTATTCATACCCAAAAACAAATAAATAAATAAATAAATGAATAAATAAAATACAAAAAATAAAAATAAAAATAAAAATACAAGAACAAGGAAAAACAATAAAACAATAAAAAACAATAATAACCAAGAAAAAGAACAAAAACAATAACAAGAACAAGATCGAAGAGAACGAGAACAACAACAACAACAACAACAACAACAACAAACTACCACTATCCCAGGCTACCACAACTACCAGAAAATCTATTACCACAACTACTACTACTACCACCATTTACTATAACATTTTACCATAGACCACAACTCTACAACAACTACTACTACTATAATATTTTTGTAATAATCCCTGAGAATATTATTTTGAAACTCGGTAGAAATATATAGATACAAAAAAACAAAAAAACAAAAACAAAATATATTACAAAAAATATATATATATATATGAAAATACATAATCTTAAAGTGGTAATTCTCTTTTGGTACATTGGAGTGCCTTGATTCCTCCAAAGTATGCTAGGAAACAACAGGACCAGAAGAGCAAATAAATATAATGGTGTTCTTCTGTTGCTTGGAATAGTTTGGAGGATTCGGTTGCTCCAGAATTACCAAATAAATATAATGGGGTGTTCTTCTGTTGCTTGGAATAGTTTGGAGGATTCAGTTGCTCCAGATTTACCAAATAAATATAATGGTGTTCTTCTGTGTGCTTGGAATAGTTTGGAGGATTCAGTTGCTCCAGAATTACCAACACAAAACTTCCCTCTTAATTAAATAGTATTAACCTTCAGTGACAATGTTTCGTTTCACTTCTATGTACAGTTGGCCACACATGAATCTGGTACGCCACATTACTTGTGATGAGATACCTACAATTAACAGAAAGGAAAGTGAGCAAAAGTTATAGTTTGTTGACAAGCAGACAGTAATAATATCTTACTGTCTGTCTGTCCACAAACTATATACATTTTTTTTTCACTTTCCTTTCTTTTGTAGCCACCTCATCACAAGGTAACGAGTCATACCAGCTTCATATGTGGCCAACTGTACAGTATATACAACAACACGACTTCTTCCTTATCATATAATTGCTTATAGTGAACCAAGAATGTACTCAATAGAACATTACATTATATAATTATTATGATCTAATAATGTGCAGTACCGGTACACCTTTACATCTAATGTTATATACAGCTGCAATATATTTAACTTATTATATTAGCGAGTAAACATAATTGTCATATATATATAATATATACTTACTTTGTGTGGTTATATATACCTAATAATATATACTTACTTTGGATATCAGTTAAGTTTATAACGAGGTCCTCCCTCCTCCCACACACACACACACACACACACAGACACAGTACGTCACAGTTTGCTAACTGGCACCCAGCTGCGAAGAGAGGGTCGTGGGAGAATATCTCAAATGCAACTCTAACGTCAACACTAAGGGTAATATTATCTGGCATTTAGTTGCTTAATATACAATTGACTTCTGAAAAGTTATAAGAGAGCTGGAGAACCTAGATCCCATTAGAGATAAAGGAGCGAAATTGTTAACAAGCCAAGGAAAAAAAAAATGTATATGTATGCAAGTGCAACCTGGAATTAGAAAATATATACATTGGTTTGTGTTTGTATAGGTAGTGTTCAGTGTGGTCATCAACATGCACACTCAAGCTCATCAATCAGGATTCGAACACCTGATTGACTGCACTGAGATGAGCCAGTATAAAATATTTCTACCTGGGGTACGAGGGCATAATTTTAGGTGAATGGTGCCTGCATTTTTTATACGTATATATATATTTATACATATATATATGTACTATCACTACTACACCCTCTCATTGACACTACACATTATATCACCATCACCACACACACCACTATCACCACACAACACTATCACAACCACAACAAAACGCACCACAACACTCAATAACAAAACACAACACACCACTCCCTCACCTTCACCACTACAACACTCCCACCATCACAACACCACTATCACCACCACCACAAAAACAAAACACTACCACTCCCCACCACCACCTACCACGCACCACTGACACGACACATCACAACACCACTACCACTACCACCACCACCACCATCACTACTACTACTATACCACACTGACACTACATTAGCCAGAATGACCACTTGTCTTATAACCCAGTCGTGAGAATCCACAAACTAGAGTTAAATTAAATTGTAGCGAAGTGGCTGAGTGGCGAGAGTGTGTATGTGTGGGAGAGAGAGAGAGAGAGAGAGAGAGAGAGAGAGAGAGAGAGGAGAGGAGAGAGAGAGAGAGAGTTGGAAGTGTATGTGTGTGTCCTTACCTATTTGTTCTTACCTATTTGTATCTTTACAGGATTGAGTGTGTGTATGTGTGTATGTGTGAGAGAGAGGTGAGAGAGAGAGAGAGAGAGTTGGAAGTGTATGTGTATGTGTGTAATGTGAGAGAGAGAGGGGAGAGAGAGAGAGTTGGAAGTGTATGTGTGTGTGAGAGAGAGTGAGTGAGAGAGAGAGAGAGTGTCTGAGTCTGTGAGAGTGAGTTGGAAGAGAGTATGTATGTGTGTGTGTGTGAGAGAGAGAGAGAGAGAGAGAGAGAGAGAGAGAGAGAGAGAGAGAGAGAGAGAGAGAGAGGAGAGAGAGAGAGAGTAGAGAGAGAGAGAGAGAGAGAGAGAGCGAGAGAGAGAGAGAGAGAAAGAGAGAGAGAACAACAACAAATTAACAACAATAACATTTAGGTAAAACTACATAATACCCATAACACGGATTTTCACACATAGACGAAAACAACAACAACTCATTCCTTCAACCTTCTATACACAAACGTCTTATGATAAAATCGTATCGGAAAAATGAGATATCGAACCCTACCACCGCACTCACTAACTAATGCTGAGATAACCACACCAACACTCAACCATCATTCAACCACCATCTTGGGAACAGAGGAAGATAATGGGACAAGGTCAGGTATTAATAAGTGGGTATATAAGTAGACTGCATGGAGGCTACAGATTGGACCACCACAAACCAAAACAAACCTCTTCTTCTTTTTCTAGTGAGGCCTCAAAACACACAGACATAATTATGTAAAGGGCATATCTGTGTTCAACTTAGAAATGATTGATCAGAGACGAGAAGTATGTATATATGTACGGTACTCAACACGTGCAAATTAACAGAGCACGTGGTGTAAGTTTACAGAGCACGTGCAGATTAACAGAACACGTGCATGGGGGTGGGGGGGGGGTTTACTAAGCACGTGTGAGTTTCTTCTGCACCTGCGACACGTGCATACACTGTACAGCCACAATCAAATAACCACCCACACTTTCCTTCCACCGTGTAAATAAAAAAATCAGTATCATATCAAAATATAATCCTACAACACCTTATGTCAACTCAACCCCTTCAATTCTTATTATGAGGTGCTTCAAAATCATACACGTGTTGTTCTTTATTACCAAGATATTTACTAGAATGGAAGGAAAGTGTTGGTGGATATTTGATTGTGGCTGTACAGTTGGACACATGAATAGGTGGTACTGCCCAGGTGAAAGATACTTGTCCATTTGAGTAACCAGTGTCTATTATCAGGTACTTGCTTTTTATTACCATCCTCAATACTGACTTCTGCCCCTGATGTTTCCTATTTGGCACTAAAGAACTTGATAATGGGAGAAATTTTATCCTCAATACGGACTTCTGCCCTGATGTCTCCTATTTTGCACTAAGGAACTTGATATTGGGAGAAATGTTATCCACAATACTGACTTCTACCCCTGATGTCTCCTATTTGGCACTAAGGAACTTAATATTGGGAGAAACTGACCATCTTTCACTTGGGCTGTACCACCCATTCATGTATCCAACTGTACATCCATACCTTTCCTGCTCTGAGCCACATGACAGGAGGGAAGGCTATATACACAAGCATTGGGGGCCTAGGGTGTGTGTGTGGCTTATCTATAAACTGGTGTACGTGGGTTGTGGCCTGATAATCACAACAATAAGGGTAATGGCAGTATCACACTCGAGGCAGCAATGAGATGAAAACACTCACCCACTTCAACAAAAACCTTAACGTAGTGTAATGGGTAACTCTTACTTGTCAACATTGCGTGCAAGCATTAATTAATATCCTTGAGTGTGTGAGTCTGCATGCATGAGAGAGAGAGAGAGAGAGAGAGAGAGAGAGGAGAGAGAGAGAGAGAGAGAGATCAGGAAGAGTCTGTATATGTATGAATATATATGAATATAAATGTATGAATAAATATGTGTATAGATGGAAGCAACATTCGTAAAAAAATAGACCTGCATGCTTATTTAATACAAGTTAATTATTGTTTCTATACTTATTATTACTTTGGACACAGACTTTGTATCCATACCAATACAGCAGAGTCACTTAATTATATATATTACGTATGATATTTTGTACTTTCACTCATCGAGACTTCCAAATAACTGACATTCAACTGCAAAGCGAACAACACAGATAATATTCCGATGCTATAAGTATGTATAATTCGTGTTCTGTGATATTTGAAGCTACAATCAGCCCTAATTGATGAAGTCGTTGAAGAGTTGAGGCCTGCTGATTCATTTAATTAACCTAAATATCTGTGATGGGTGAGTGAGAAAACAAATCACGCTTTATTCCTACACGAAAAATATGTTTGTTTACAAGACTGACAACGAACTCACGATGACATGAAGTAAACCTAAACTAACTCACAATAACATAAAATAAACCTAAACTAACTCACAATGACATGAAATAAACCTAAACTAACTCACAATGACATGAAATAAACCTAAACTAACTCACAATGACATGAAGTAAACCTAAACTAACTCACAATGACATGAAGTAAACCTAAACTAACTCACAATGACAAGAAGTAAACCTAAACTAACTCACAATGACATGAAGTAAACCTAAACTAACACACAATAACATGAAATAAACCTAAACTAACTCACAATAACATGAAATAAACCTAACTAACTCACAATAACATGAAATAAACCTAAACTAACTCACAATAACATGAAAATAAACCTAAACTTATAATCTTGTACGATGTAGAGGGGCTTCCGAATTACAAAATAATCAAAATGTTCTCGCACTAACTATGAAGTAACATAATTTGACTACATCTTCGTGCTTAAAAGTTAAAACAATAATTAATATAGATACAGAGTAATACTGTCAGTGATAATGATACATACATATGTGTCTACCAGATTATAAATAAATAAATAAATTAATAAAATAAATGAACTTAAAGGTGAAATAAATAATGTATGTACAGTCGAGGCACATAATCCGGCTTGACCAGACTTTCCCTTAATTAAATAGACCCTGATCAAGGACTATGTGCCGCGACTGTACGTACACTCGCAATCCAAAATATGTATCCAGGCTTGTTTCGAATAGCCTGATCGAGTATTAAGCGAGCTCAAGCAAATATGAAACAGGCTAAGCGTTGTAATTGGTTCACTAGTATGTCAAATGATTCGAAACTTCAACAAGACCTGGATACAAATTTTGGATTGCGAGTGTACTGTACAATAGCGAGTTGGTGCGTGACGAGTAGTTATGTCTGTGAGCCCCAACACAAAATACTATAAAAAAAAAAGAATTCACAAAAACAGAGTCGACCAAGCAGCTGGTCCGTCCCCGCCTCATAATTACACGCTTCTTATAATTATCTAAACAATAATTGTTTTGATGTTCCCTTCTTGTTTTCTTTTTTTTCCACATATACAGAACCTCCCCCCCCCCCCAGAAACACACACACACACACACACACCCACACCCTATACATGAATAACATTAGGCTCGTCTGTCTGTTTTCTGGTGGTCAAGTTTGAAGGAATCAGTTTTCTTTTCCACATGCAGAACCCCCCTCCCTCCTCCTACAACCCCGCCCCCCCCCCGCCCCCCAACAACCTCAACCCCCTCCCCCCAGAACCCACACCCCCTCCCCACACAACCCCCACCCCTACATAAATAACATTAGGCTCGTCTGTTTTCTGGTGGTCAAGTTTGGAGGAATTATTTTTTGTATCCTTCCAAATCGTGAGTGAATGGAAAACGCGGCAGTGTAGCCAAGTCAACTCTACTCTAGTGTACGCATGCGCTGTTGAGTGAGGAAGCAGCATGTGAGGATGAGAGGCTGTGTGTATGTATGTATGTATGTGTGTATGGCTTTTTGATCCCCCTCACGTTTCTTTTTTCTGTTTTTTTCATGTTTGTGTGTGTGTGTGGTGTATGAATAGTATCGTATGTATGGTGTGTGTGTGTGTGTGTGTGGTGTGTGTGTGAATAGTATCGTATGTTGTGTGTGTGTGTGTGTGTGTACAATGCCTGATACCGTGTGTGTGTGTGTTTATGTGTATGTGTGTTCAGTGCCTTATACCGTATGTATGTGTGTGTGTGTATGTGTGTATGTATGTATGTATGGTCTGAGAAAAACATATGCCCCTAGAATCCACCACGGCCACAGCCCCCCTCCCCCCTAATGCGGGTCACGTGAGTCAGAGGAGGGGTGGGTGGGGATGGGGGGTGCGGGTTGTCGTGTGACTCCCCGCCCACCCATTGGTCCACTCCATTCAATAGTAATTAATGGTCAGACGATATGGGTGGGAGGGGGAGGGGGGGGAAGGGGTTGATAAGTGGGAGGGGGGAGAGAGGGAGGGTAGATAAGAGGGAAGGGGGTTGATAAGAGAGGGGGAGAGGGAGGGAGGGGAGAGTGGAGATAAGAGGGAGAAGATAAGAGGGAGGGAAGGAAGGGAGTTGATAAGAGGAAAGGATGGAGATAAGAGGGAGGGGAGGAAGGGAAGGGAGGAGATAAGAGGGAAGGGGGGGAGGGGGTTGATAAAAGGGAAGGATGGGAGGGGGAGAGATAAGAGAGAGGGAGGAGGGAGGGAAGGAGGGAGATAAGAACAAGGGAGGGAAGGGAGGAGATAAGAAAGAGGGAAGGATGGAAGGTAGGAGATAAGATGAAGGGAAAGGAAGGGAGGAGATAAAATGAAGGGAAAGGAGGGGGGGAGATA
Source organism: Petrolisthes cinctipes (assembly GCA_033782935.1). NCBI lineage: Eukaryota > Metazoa > Arthropoda > Malacostraca > Decapoda > Porcellanidae > Petrolisthes > Petrolisthes cinctipes. Next base: position 45,991 of record JAWQEG010003194.1, read on the forward strand.
AGAGGGTGGGAAGAAAGAGAGGGAGGGAGAGGGTGGGTATGAAAAGTTAAGTAGGAGAGAGAGAGAGAGAGAGAGAGAGAGAGAGAGAGAGAGAGAGAGAGAGAGAGAGAGAGTAGGAAAGGGAGGGAATGTGAGAGTGGAAGGTGGGTGGTGGGGGGGTGATAGGGGAGGGTAGGGTTTGGAAAGAGGGGTGGAGTGAAAAAATTGGAGGAAGTAGAGGAAGGAAGATATTTATAAGAGAGAGAGAGAGAGAGAGAGAGAGAGAGAGAGAGAGAGAGAGAGAGAGAGAGAGAAATGCTGGGGGTATGCAATAAAAAAAATGGTATGAGAGAGAGAGAGAGAGAGAGAGAGAGAGAGAGAGAGAGAGAGATGGGGTGAATTAGAAAAGGGTGAAAAACACCACACACCACACACAAACACACACACACACACACATATCAAACAGGAAGCACCAAACATCCAATGTGGTTTCTCATGGATATCCAATGAAGCCAAGTTATTGTTATTGTTACATATATAGTTAGTGATGTATTGAATATCCACATTAGCATCAACATTGGCAATACAAGCAAAATTCGCATCCACATCCGCGATTTGAGAATGAGGATGTGAGTATATTATTTAGCATACTGACTTACTGAACATACTGCAGAACATTCCTATGATAATCTGAATACATTTCTGAAAAAAAAAAAAAAATGTAATAATCTGTGTATGAATGTGATTTATGATTATATTATTGGACTGATGTTGTAAATAAAATCACAACTATCATCCTGGTAACACATAAGTATCCGCATCAGCAAATACTGTTTTCTCATATCCACATCCGCATCCACATCCGCAGATTTTAAA
>JAWQEG010003195.1:0-50000 GCA_033782935.1 Petrolisthes cinctipes
ATGTGCTCATCAACCTCTCCTCGAGTTTGCAAAAGTCGCAAACACTCGAGGAGTCTAGGTCGCTCGCACTCCTCCCGCTGAAGTCCTCACACCAGCGGTACACCTTGCATGTAGTACATGTAAATTTCTTGCTGATGGACCAGTCATCTCGCTCTAATTCAATTCAATTTAGGACCAATAATACAAAAGAAAGGGTAATGTGATTTGGTCTCGCATAAGTCTCATCCGCCTACTTCTAGAAGGTTTTCGGTCGTTCGGCCAACAGAAACCTTATGAGCCAAGCACACCAACCCTAAGGTCTCCCCTGGGCCGGACGGCCCCAATCGTGCCGCAGCTCCCAACTGAGCAGCACAAGAGTCCTAAGTAAATGGGACTCTGATTTTTCGACAGGGGTGCTTGAAGTGTAACCGTCGTCCTACTAATCCCTACTAATCCTCCATCCGCGGCCAAACTTAAGCAAATAGCAAACTAAATGTCCACGACTTAATCCGAGATCTTTTACTGGCCTGGCAGCCAGCGAGGCACGAAGCTCTCTCACCAAAGAGCAGTCGAGCCTTTAGGCACCTAAGAGAGAGAGAGAGAGAGAGAGAGAGAGAGAGAGGAGAGAGAGAGAGAGAGAGAGAGAGAGAGAGAGAGAGAGAGAGAGAGAGAGAGAGAGAGAGAGAGGAGAGAGAGAGAGAGAGAGAGAGAGAGAGAGAGAGAGAGAGAGAGAGAGAGAGAGAGAGAGAGAGAGAGAGAGAGAGAGAGAGAGAGAGAGAGAGAGAGAGAGAGAGAGAGAGAGAGAGAGAGAGAGAGAGAGAGAGAGAGAGAGAGAGAAGAGAGAGAGAGAGAGAGAGAGAGAGAGAGAGAGAGGAGAGAGAGTGAGAGAGAGAGAGAGAGGAGAGAGAGAGAGAGAGAGAGAGAGAGAGAGAGAGAGAGAGAGAGAGAATATCATCAGACAATATCTGTTCACCTGTGTGGCCGTCTAAGCACAGTGGCTAAAAATAATAATGGTTCCAACGCAACATAGTGACCAATAATATAAGAATGACCAAACACAATTTAAAACATATACAGTATAGGGCTATAACAAACAACAATTTGTTACACATTAATCAAGTGACATTTTATACGTTCTCAATATTATCTTACAATAATTCCATCTTTTCATACGGAGAGGAGACACACTGCTGGTGTTTCGGGGTCACACACGCAATATTCTTCATGTTCATTTTCATGTTAATCTCACCTTAATTTTTGTTAATGTTAATCAGCCAAAGCATGGATACTTAAAAAAAAAAAAAAAAAAAAATCGTTGTAGATAATTATACAAAATACATAAGATTAATCACGTTAAGAAAACAATTTCTGAGGAAGAATCTTGATGTTACAGTAGGCTACACACACACACAAACACACACACACACTGAATACCTATGTGTTCACTGGGTGGTATGGAAGTGCTTCGTTTTAAATTGTAGTTCTTGAAAGCTTATTGGTATATTCTTTTTGTGTCCCTCTTTCATGCAAATATCTGAGGAATTAAAATGCAGTAAAGAAATATAATAATTTTTGCAGCCAAAATACTATTGTATAGTATAACCACAGAAAGAGTTGTATATAAGGTTTACATGACACAGTGAGTCAGACACCTTTTCAATCTTTTGAAGAATTTCTGTTGGGTGCGGGGGTCTGACCTTCGTGATAGTTTCAGTCCAGAAAGGATCCGAGCCATATCGCCGCCCTAAACTCAGGTGGGCTAGAGATTGTGGTGCGCGAGTGTACAAGAATCCTTATTTTTGTGTGAAAGAATAGATGCTTATCGTTTGGAATTGTCCTTCCCAAACATTTTATATACGGTTCATTTATACAGTGTATCGCCCTACAGTGTATCGCCCTACTAAACGTATTGATTAACACCTTGAGAGCATATGGTAATGGTAAACATAGACATTGGGTCGTGTTTCAATCAAGCCGCCGCTTACATGCCAAACTAACTCTCTTCATTTATTGTCATATTTAATCATGGTTATCCATCTGGTATATTTTTAATCATGGAAGGTAAGGGCTATGGTGTAGAATCTTTCCTTGCTAACCCCTCCCTTGACTGAACCATCAGGTTCTGGAGGAACTTCTGGTACGCCACCCTCGTTTTGGTGGATTTAAGTTGGTCATAATGTAAATATTTGTCTGTATTCTTGTGCTTCATTATGTTATGTTTTCGTGATGTATGTGTGTGTGTGTGTGTGTGTGTGTGTGTGTGTAATTATTGGATTTTCATGGGTCCCGCCTACTCTTATGTATTGTTGTCTGCCTATTGATTGATGCCATTGCTCAATGAATTAAAAAAAAAAAAAAAAAAGCTCCCCTGAATACATAAATATCTTTTGGAAGAAAGAGTGGATTAAAATTGTCAGAACCCTTTACCTGATCACCCAAGTAAACTCACTAAGTCGGTAATTAAGGATTTTGTTGTAAAATATTTAGTTAAGCAGGGAATTATGGACACCCCTGCTCTACCCGACACTGAAGATGAGGAATAAGTCCCTTTTAACCTTGTCACTATCCCTCCAACTCAGTCTGCTAAAACACCGGGTGGTAAGAGTAATAACAAACCTGAAATTTCTCAGGTTACCCCGGTAGAAGTTGAAAAGCTCCGGGTAGAGATGCAATACCAGCTCGGATGGGAGAACATTTAACCTGAAAGAGAAAAACTAGAACTCGAAAGGGAAAAGTTGGCAGTGGGTAGAGAACAAGGTAGAGAAGGAAGCAGAGTGGAGGAAAAGGAACTATCCTTTAATTAACATGTCTAGGGTAACTGTAATGATACCTGCTTTTGATGAAGGTGATATTGAGGGTTCATTATTTTAGTCTTTTCGAACGATTAGCAACTAAAAACGAGTGGCCTAAGGAGGACTGGATGTCGCTGATTGCCCCTAAGCAAACAAGTAAATAATTTCATACTTACATTTACCTAGATAGACCCGATGACTATGAGTTTGTCATGCAACAGATTCTGTATGTCCATGTGGTAACCCCAGAGACTTACAGAGATAAATTCAGAAAACTGGTCAAAAATAAGCATCAAACATATGTGGAATTTGCCAGTGATATGCTTAAATGTTTAAACAAATGGCTAAATACTCTCTCAGTCACCACCTATTTAGAACTTATTAATCTCATTGTCCTTGATGAATTTAAAAGAAAAATCGCCCTTCCCTATTGTGAAATACATAGAGGAGAGGGGCGAGATGGAACTATTGAGGGTGGCGGAGCTAGCAGATGCTCAGGCTTTGAGGCTCCAGATCTGGTCGAGGCGTGAGGGAGACCTCACTCTTTCTGTAAAAACTTCCTCTGACGATTTCAAGTACAAAGATTCTAAGGATAAGCCAAGGGGTAGCGGGTTCACTACTAGCCAATTAACATGTGCATACTGTAGGAAACCAGGCTATACTATTGCATTTTGTAAACACCCTAAATGTACAGCTGAGCAAGTAGAAAGTGCAAGTAAAATTTGGCTGTATATGGCAACATCTGGCAGTTCTTTGTAGTAAGCCTTAGTATATTTATGAATGAATAACTGGGGACCCATAGTCAATGTAAGGTGGAACGTGATTGGCTGAACTTTGAGTAGAGGTGGAGGTGTTGCCATATACAGCCAAATATTTCTTGCACTTTCTACTTGCTCAACTGTACAAGTAGTAGGAAAAGTTTCATCTCTACTGCATCAGGTTCCTCTACCTTATCAAATCCTGTAGCTTCTAATAGTAGTGTTGTCCAGTCAAAACAGTTGTTTGATTACTTTATTTTTGATGGTGAAGTGGCTTTGACAAAGGAGGGTCAGACCTATCCTATTAAGGTCTTACGAGACACGGTGGCTTCTCAGTCCATACTGCTAAGTAATGTTCTTCCCCATCTAGAAGATAACTTTACTGGAGATAAGGTATACTGTATACTAATTTCCAGTCTCACCTCTCAGACTTCATACCCCGTGGCCCATATTTATCTTAAATGTTCCCTTGTCGCCTCGTGTGTCAAAGTGGCAGTACAGGAAGGAAACCTCTCTGTTGAAGGAATTCATTTATTGCTTGGTAATGACATAGCAGGTATACTTGTGGTACCTAATGTTCTAACTGTAGAAAAGTCTTTACCTGTATTCCCTTCTGAACCTTCTGATGTTTTTCCCTCCTACGTGTTGACTCGTTTTCAGGTCCAACAAGCATCTCAGAAGCAATGTCAGTCTCCGTCACTTTCCATGCCTCCTTTTGATATTATCTCTAAAGTAGATTTGATACAGGCACAGGAAACTGACCTTTCTTTAGCTGCAGGGCGACATGCTGCTGCAAACAAAAAGGATGTAGACATCCTACCTGCCTTCTAGTATGATCAAGGTGTACTCATGAGTGCATACCGGCCTCCAACTCTATCAGCCAACTATTCTTGGTCAGAAATCCATCAGATTGTGTTACCTAGTTCATTACACTCAGATGTATTAAAGCCAGCTCATGACGGTTACAGTGGACATCTTGGGTTCCGTAAAACTTATTAATTCTTGTGATACAGGGGAGTTCCTAGGGAACCTCAACTTCATGAGGAAGAGGACAGCCAAAGTCGTGACGAACAACATCTTGTAAGTTTATTCAAACGTTTCGACATATCTTATGTCATCATCAGTGATCTAAAAACAAACACCGAAAGGAATTAAAAACATTATCACAGTATTATAAGTTTACATCAATTAAAAACGAAGGGGATATGAGGAAAGGGTGTTATTTAACTGGGGCTTTTCTAGTTTGATAAACAGGGACTCAGTAACTCTCAAATCACCAGAAAAACACTGCCTCAATACCTTAAAATGGGAAGAATTTGGTAAAACACCACAGGACTCACAGTGTTCCCTCACAGCAGAGAAAGGAGGAAAGTGTAGCCTGCGACCCGTTCTGCCTGACTGACCCATATGCTCGCCGATACGGATTTTGAGAGCTCGCATGGTGCTACCAGTATACCCTGCTTGGCAGCCACGGCAAGTAAACTGGTAAACTACCGACGAGCACAAGTCAATAGGCGTCGAAACGTTTGAATAAACTTACAAGATGTTGTTCGTCACGACTTTGGCTGTCCTCTTATTAATTCTTTGGTCACCTTTTCTGGCCAAAAAGTAAGAAAGATGTGAAAATTTTCTTGAAGACCTGTCATGTTTACCAACTGGTTGGTGGAATTAATCAACCTATACCTCCTGCCTCCTTGTATTCCATCCTTCTGCTTGATGAACCCTTTGAACGAATCATCCTGGATTGTGTAGTACCCCTTCCCAAGACCCAGAAGGACACCAATATATACTAACAGTGATGGATACGACAACGTGGTATCCGGAGGCATTCCCTCTGAAGAGTATCACTGCTAAAGTGATAATCAAACCCTTGTTGCATATGTTTACATCTAAAGTGATTCCCAAACAAATACAGACAGATCATGGGACTAACTTTACCAGCCAGGTATTTAAACAGGTGTAACATGAAGTGCCATTACTAGATGCATGGGGTGCTCAAACTCACAGGTTACACGGTACACTAGTTTATTGGTAGACATGGTGTGTGGATTAGTAGTGTAGTACAAGCAATGAATACTCCAGAACCAAACCAGTAAGGATAGAGAAGGGGCACATGGTAGTGGGTGAGCACACACGAGGTAGAGCTGGCAGGTGGAGCCGTGCTGCAGGTGAGTTGCTGTAGTGGGGAGCGGGCATAGCAGTAGCGGAGCAAGCGGCTGGTCAGGAAACGGCCTAGCTGGTCTGGTTAGAGCTGGAGGCAAAATGAGCACTGTGAACATTTAGGGCTTTATGCCTCTCGACTCATAGTGTTGGTCATTAAAGCAGTTAGTCTTGTTACATCAACACATCTTCCCTCTAGCTTCTCTCCTGCATGTGTTTCTCTCCAAGAGACAATGCTTGGGGACTACATTCCTGCCAGTCCTCCAGCATACTCTGCATTTTATTCCAATTCATTTGAAGGGCAGGGTCACCATGGTGGCTCTGCCATCCTAGTTCGCCAAGATATTCCATGCACGGGCCTGGAGCTTGACACTCCACTCCAGGCTGTTGCAGTTAAGGTTTTTATGGACCGCCCATACACTGTGTGCAGTTTATACCTTCCTCCCAGTGTTACAGTTGAGAGGGGTGATCTCAACCTTCTTGTACGGGACCTTCCTTCTCCCTTTATTTTATTGGGTCATTTTAATGGTCGTCATCCTCTGTGGGGTGACAGTTCGGTCAACCCCAGTGGTGTTTTATTGGCTTCTTTTATTGAGTATGACCGCCATTGACATTTCCCTTTGCTCACCCAGTGCTCTGTTGGATTTTACTTGGAGAGTGTTGCCTGATTTATATGGCAGTGACCATTTTCCTATACGTTTAGAAGGTAACAGGCATGAACCACAGTCTCGTCTTCCTAGGTGGAAATTAGAGAAGGCTGACTGGCAGTTTTTTAGAGAGCTAACTTCTTCGGTCTCTTCTGTAGCCGATTTTGGTAACTCTGACGAGGCAGTAACATATTTCACTGATATGCTCCACTCTGCTGCTCTCAACTCTATCCCGAAAACTTCTGGCTACTTTCCTAAACGTCCTGTCCCTTGGTGGTCACCAGTCTGCACCACTGCTGTGCGGAAGAAGCGCGCTGCTTTCTCTCGCCTTCATCGCAACTGTGGGGACCCAACTCTTTTAGAGGACTTCCGACGGGCAAGGACTCGGGCTAGACGAGTTTTAAAAGAGGCCCGACATGCATCTTGGAAGGCCTATGTGTCTTCAATTAATATTAAAACTCCATTCACCCAAGTGTTCATGAGAGTCTGTAAGATGGAGGGGAAGTTTTCTCCTAGTTCTCCACCTGTACTTAAGGTCAATGGAATTAATATCATAGATGGTTTGACAGTGGCCAATACCATGGCAGAGGCTTTTGCAAGAGTCTCCAGCCGTGACTCTCGACCTCTGGCTGTTAGGCATGAGTTAAGAGCCAAGGAGCGCACTGTCCTGGATTTCTCAGGGAACGAGAATGAAAGTTATAACCATATATTCACCCTGAGAGACATGCATTCAGCTCTCTCTCTCTCTCTGCGGCGACACTTCTCCTGGGCCAGACAACATCCCATATGCAATGTTACGACACTTGGGTGAGGAGGCGATCTCATTTCTTCTAGCTTTATATAACAGAATCTGGCTGGAGGGTGTCTTTCCTTCTGGGTGGAGGGTTGCTACCATCCTTCCTTTCCCCAAGCCGGGTAAGGACTCTAGTCTTGCCCTCAATTACAGACCAATTGCCTTGACCTCCTGTCTTTGTAAATTATTTGAGAAGATGGTGAATGTCAGACTGGTATACATCCTCGAACGGGGTGTCGAGGAGACTCGCTTTTTGGGTCTCCTTTTTGACAAACGTTTGACTTGGGCTCCCCACTTACATTCACTTAAGGTCTCTTGCCTCAAGGCTCTGAACCTGTTGAAGGTCCAGGGCCATATGTCCTGGGGGGCTGATCGGGCCACCCTCCTCCGCCTATACCATGTTCTTATAAGGTCAAAACTCGACTATGGGTGTGAGGTGTACTCCTCTGCCACGGATGCCCGTCTCAGAGTCTTAGACCCTGTTCATCATGCTGGAGTACGTCTGGCTACCGGATCCTTCAGGTCATCCCCAATCCTTAGTCTCCTGGTGGACGCTGATGAGCCACCTCTTGATCTCCGTCGACAGTCCTTGATGGTTAGTTGTTGGCATTGATTACATCGACTTCCTGACTCCCTTCCCTGCTTCGCTGTGTCATCTGATATAAAGTCTCAGTACTACCTTTCACATCTTCACACACCTTGGCCCTTTGGCTTCTGGATCAGGAAAGCTATGGAGGTGATGGGCATTGATGACTTCCAGATTTGTCCTGTGAGGGTCCCCAGGGTGGCTACATGGCTTCTTCCAGAAGTTTTCCCCTGCACCTGCTTTTCAGACAAGAAGGAATCTCTTCCTCCTCCAGTGGCTCGTTCCCTCTTTTTAGAACATGCCTTCACTCACAGGGAGTCCCTCCCTGTGTACACTGATTGGTCAAAGTCTGATGCTGGAGTTGGTTTTGGAATTGTCTTTCCTGACTTTTGTCGTGGCGGGAGGCTCCCTTCTGTCATGTCAATTTTTACTGCTGAGCTATCGGCCATTTTATATGCCCTCCAAGTGATTTTTACTCTCCCTCAACCTTCTTATACTATTTTTAGCGATTCCTGCAGTACCTTGCAGGCCTTGGGCAGTTTTAACTCTTCCCATCCCCTGGTGTTGGCCATTCTCGAGTGGCTTGTCCTCCTGGATTATCGTGGCTGCAGAGTTACATTGTGTTGGGTCCCGGTTCATGTTGGTGTCGATGGGAATGAGCGGGTTGACGCCCTGGCTAAGGCTGCAGTTTCCAGTTTTCGACCTCCTGCTGGGCGTCATCCCGTTCCTGCAGAGGACCTTCGACCCTACATAGATGTTGCAGTTCGTACCTGCTGGCAGAACAGATGGGATGCCATCGGGGCTAACAATCTCTGCGGCATCTGCCAGCGCCTTGGTTTGTGGAGCTACAGCGGCCTGTCCCGCCTGTGGGAGACGGCTCTTGTCCATCTCCGCATTGGCCACACACTATTGACTCATGGGTTTTTAATGGAGAGGGCTCACCCTCCCTACTGTGATGATTTTCTGGTCCCTCTGACAGTATGGCATCTTATTGTCGAGTGTCCCAGCCTTGGGGACCTTCATCGCAGGCACCTCTCCGGGTATCGGGTGGGTGATGGTTCTTACAATCTCTCCCAAGTGCTCAGGGAGGAGGCTTGTAGTGTGGGAGGGAACACCCTCTCCTATGTGGAGGAGGCTGGCCTCCTCCACAAGTGGTGAATTTTATGATATTTATGTTTTTTTAGATAGTTCAACGTTATTTTAATTTTGATCTTGTATATATCTTGCTTGAATTAGTCAGGTTCTTTTAGTATAAATGTGCCTTTTAGTTTATATGTTCTTTTAATCATGCTGCCTATCCCTTTCGGGGTGGAGAAGTCTGTTTAGTTTGTGTAAATATATTATTAATGATATAGATGACTATTTTATGTTGGGCGGTATATGACCATAGCTGTTGCACCGCCAAATGCCTCATGGCATTAATAAATCAATCAATCAATGTGTATAACTACCAGTATGGACAGCCACAGGCCTGAGTGTCATGAACATCGTTAATAATAGCAAACCAATTGTGGAAACATTATATATATATAATATATATATTCGCCTTCTCCTCTACATTACGTGCATCGTTGCCTGTTACTCGTCTCTCCACGTGCTACACTCCAACCACGTGCACATCCCTCAACGTTACACTACGTGCTTCACTGCCCGACATCACTCCTCTACGTGCCCACGTGCTCCACTCCAGCCACGTGCACAGCATCACAACACTACGTGCATCGCTGCCCGATCGTCTCACCTCCACCACACAAGTGCTCAACTCCAACCACGGCTCGCCCATAAGCAAACACCATGTGCATCGCCGACAACGCCCTATGACGCTGCAATCAACTACGCCACCTACGCCACATCAACGCATATTCTTAAAGACGCCCGTCAATCTTTAACTTAAGTACTGTTTATGCCAATTCCACCACTTTTCCTCAGTGACCCCTCTCCGAAGTGCTACTTCTCCCCATTTTCTTCCATACCCTTTTGTACATATTATTGTAAAAAGACCTGCACCACTTAGTCGTGTATCCCACACACACACCTACGCCCATACCCGCCCATACTACTCACCACCACTGTTATATTATTATTACTCTACACCCTCATACCCCTACCTTCCCTATAGTTCCCACTGTATTACACCATGAACACCACTTTAGCCTCACAAACAGTATCGTCCCCCCATCATTTAATTCTGCCGTCCCTCACTCCCAAAACATTCTTCCACTTCAACACCCACTACTTCCTCGTTACATAACGCCACCTCACAATCACCTTATGTCCCACCTTTCTCACTTAACGTACACTCTTGGTTCCATCACAGGGAAACTCTGTGGTGCTCCGCAAACTTCACGAGCGAACAAAAGTTAAATGCCGTCCTCCGGGTACTCCCAGAGGACGTATTCGATGCTATCCCGACCACTATCACTTGACGCCCATCCTACGAAGATTTGAAGGATGCGATCGTTTCATCTCATGGTATGTCCAACCAGGAGTACTTAAAGGCCTTAGAAGATATACAAGTGGACGGCCACCGCCCTTCCGTGGTCTTACGGCACATGCAGCAGCTGAATGAGAAGGCAGGAGACGACTTCTCAGAGGCACTACTCAAGAGGCGCCACTCCATGCTGTTCCCTGCGACGGTGCAACTCCACCCCCAGGTCCACCTTGATCTTCCCATTAACTAATACGTGAAACATGCGGATGCTATCATGAATGTTTATTCTGAGGCCGACCCTCCACAACTACACTACCACGTCAACACAACCACCACTACGCCACAATCTTCAACACGCTCTACACTCCACTCGCCACCTACTTCATCTCACTTCCAACACCTCTCATACCCTAAGCATCAAGCACATACATCCACCTCCACACACCCCACGACCATTCAACCTCATATACACAACACATCACCCCCATCTCAACAATTTCACCCCATTTCCAACCTCCCCCAGCATCATACACCTATCCCACATCATCAACTTCACACACACGTCTCCACTCAGCCTCACTAACCAGCTACGCAACACTATCACCCCCAGCACAACCACCCGTATTTTCACCAACATTTCACCCCAACCCCATGCATTCTCCCACCGTCGCCACAATACACTACCTCACACAACACAACACAACCTCCACATTTCAATCCTTTACCCCATCAACACAATAACAACATTACACTCATGCAACTGTGTTTCTACCACCAATGCTTCGGCAACTTCACACGTAATTGCCGCCAAGGTGGGAGTCCCCTGACACTCGCCATTCACCCTGTATCAACCAGGGAAACTAGTATGGCGGTGGCAAGAACATGCCCAGAAAGTCACTGCCACGCATCCTAGCCTGCAACATGCGTACCCACGACGCAACGAGACAAGAACGACGACTACCATACCCTCGGGGCAACGCACAAGCCCAGGAACCCTCAGAACGCTTCTCTGGCCGCGCCGCTACGTCACTCCTACGCCGCTGCCGTACGTTCCTTACACTCTACGCTACAACAAGTCGATCAACACGCCCAATCCACCCACACTACTACGCCACTCCCTCAACCCCGCACGGACCCAGCTCACTGTACGTCGACCCATGTACACGCACGTGTTTCCTCTTTCATGCCCCCAGACCTTTCCCCTGCGGTTACATAATAATAATAATAATAATAATTAACGGTTTATTGATAGAAATGCAGCCCAGGAGCTGAAAATATACATAGAAACAAAGGTAAAGGATATATCACACATGTGGGCAACCAACATGAACACAAGTACTATACAAACACAAAGTCAAGACAAAATTAAGACAAATACACCCCTCATAAAAACTCATAAATGTAAACACTTGGGATATGTGTTCACACCCACAACCAAACTTGATAGGTGCATTAATAAACTTATGAATTAATAAATTTGACAATGGTAGGAATGGCGCTGTTCTTGTATCTGTCAGTCCGTGGAGCTCTGATAGAGACGAGTCGATTATGGTGGCGAACAGCTCCCACGCAATCACGCTCGCACACTGCTATGGATAGAGGACCTCGAGTCAGGGGACACTTTCCTTATCGACTCGGGCTCCGATGTTAGCGTAGTTCCTCCCCTGGAGAAGGACCACAAGAGACTGGCGTCTACCGCTTACGATCTCCTCGCTGCAAACCATTCTCCTATCGCCACCTACAGAACAAGGAGTAAGGGCGTCACACTATTGAAGGACGAGTTCGTGGTCTGGCTTTTCATGGTAGCGGATGTCCAAGCACCATTACTGGGCTTGGATTTCCTGATGGCTCACTACTTGGTAATCGATGCTAAACGTAACAGACTCATACACCAACCTTCAGGAGCTACTATTCCCACCAGAAATTGCCGACAAGTCACTCCTACTATTACACAAAGCACACAAACCACCACTTACGATAGCATTATTCACGATTTTCCACTTCTACGCTCTGCAGAGACTTCACCAAGAATCAAAGATGCAGGTATCCACCACACAAATGACACAATCACAACGACGGGTCCCCCAGTTTTTGCCAAGCCTCGGCGTATGTCCCCAGAACGACTAGAAGCTGCACAACGGGAGTTCACAGTGATGATCAAACAAGGGGTTGCCAGGCCGTCTGACAGCGCATGGGCGTACCCCCTGCAAATGGTACCCAAACAGCAAGAAGGTGAATAGAGGGCGTGCGGGGATTACAGGTCCCTGAATGCACTCTCCATTCCTGACAGGTATCCCATTCCGCATGTTCTTGATTTTCACTTGAATCAGCAAGGATGTGCTGTTTTCTTCAAAATTGACCTCGTCAGGGCTTTCCACTAAATTCCCGTTGCAGAGGAGGATATAATAAAAACAGCGATAACCACACCCTTTGGACTATACGAATTCCCAGTAATGAACTTCGGCTTACGTAACACAGCGCAGACATTCCAGCGATTTATGGATATGGTACTACGAGGCCTCGATTACGTATTGGTGTATATAGACGACATCCTCATCGCGCCAAGCAATCATATGCAACACCAGCAACACCTGCGGGAATTATTTTCCCACCTACAACATTATGGACTAAGGATTCACCCATCTAAGTGCGTAATAGGGATGAACCAAATAGACTATCTCGGCCAACGAGTCACCCCGCTGAAGGTGGAGGCTGTTCGGGAATTCCCTCTCCTTACCACGGCTAGGAAGCTGAGAGAATTCTTCGGGGTGGTGAATTATTTCTCAAGTTCAAGTTCAAGTTCAAGTTTTAGGGTCCCGCAGAGGGCCGCTTATGGGCGGCATAATATGCGGGGGTTGTGGGGGGGATTTAGGGATCCAGGGCAGGATTGGGAAGAGGGTTAGGATAAGGGTGGATTGGGTCAGGGACTGTTGGTTGAGGATTAGGATTGGGGAGGTAATGATTGGTGATCCTATTTCTAAACATGTCAAGAGTGGGGCTATTAACTACGTGAGATGGGAGATGATTCCACTCTTGGATGCTGCGGGGAAAGAATGAGTGCCTAAATATATCAGTGCTTGTCTGGTATGTATGGTATTTTAAGTTGTGGCTGCCTCTAGTGGATCGTATACTTGTAGGGTGTAGATATGTGTCTTTGTCTATGTCAACTAACTTGTTTGTGATTTTGTATATCATCTGTTGTCTGTGTATCTGTCTTCGTGTTACTAATGGGTCTAGTTTTGTGTCTTGTTTAAGCAAGCTGACTGATGTAGTGTGTGTGTAATCACGTCTGGCCCATCTTGCAGTCTTATTTTGTATGGACTCTAATTTATTGATATTATTGTAAGTGTGTGGGTCCCAGACGGTGTCGCAATAATCTAAATGTGGCCGAACGAAAGTGTTATATGCAATAATTTTGGTGTCTGCGTTACACCTGCTGAGGTTCCTGCGCAAGAACCCCAGGACCCTACTAGCTTTGGCCCTGATGCTACCTATGTGTGTGTTCCACCTCATGTCCGCTGAGATGTGGACGCCCAAGTATTTGTGGGAAGTGACTGTGTTGAGGTTGGTGTTGTGTAATTGGTATGTATATGGAATGACATTATGGGCACGGGTAAAACGGATGTGATCGCATTTGTCTGGTCTAAATGTCATCTGCCACTTGACTTCCCAGTCTTCAAGTGCAGTTAGGTCGTCCTGTAGTCGAAGGCAGTCATTCCTATCTTTAATTGGTCTGTAAACTAAGCTATCGTCTGCAAAGAGTCTAGTGGTAGAGGAAAGTGAAAGTGGGAGGTCATTAATGTATGAAAGGAAGAGAAGGGGACCCAGGACAGTGCCCTGGGGTACCCCAGAGGTCACAGGAACAGATGGAGACTGACTACCGTCAAGAACTACACGTTGCTTTCTGGTAGTCTAGAACGTTCTAATCCAGTGAAGAAGTTGTCCCTGTATGCCATAGAATTCTAATTTGTGTAGTAGTCTTTGGTGAGGGACTTTGTCGAAGGCTTTGGCAAAGTCTAATACTATGGCGTCAACCTGTCTGATTTTTGTGTCATTGAGGGACTGCAAGATGTCATGAGTAGTTACCAGTAGCTGCGTCTCACACGAGCGTTTAGGCCGAAAACCGTGTTGATTGTCAGTCAGTATATTTTGTCTATCAAACTGGTCCATTATGTGTCTATGAATAATGTGTTCTAAAATTTTGCAGGGGATTGAGGTAAGTAAAATAGGTCTATAATTAATGGGAAGGGTTCTGTCTCCGGATTTAAAGATTGGGGTCACATTTGCCAAGAGCCAGTCTTGAGGGAGTTCACCGGTCTGTAAAGTCTGTGAGAATATAACCTGCAGGTCAGGGGCAAGAACACTAGCGTTAGTCCTCAATATCCTGCAGGGTATACTGTCTGGTCCAGTCGCTTTGTGTATGTCTACCTCAGATAAGAGTTTCTCAATTCCTTGGGTGTTTATATGAATGGGAGGGATAGGTGGGTGTGATGGTGTTGGCATGTCTGGTAAGTGTTCATGTTCATGGGTAAAAACGGACTGGAATTGTGTGTTAAGGGCGTTGGCTTTGTCTTGTGGGTGTGTAATCAAGGAATTGTTGTGTAGTAATGTTGTAATACCGGTCGAGTCTTGTTTGCGTGCTTTAAAATAGCTGAAGAATTTTTTGTGGTTTTGTGTGTTGTTTGCAAGGAAAGTGGATGTGTATTTAGTTTCTGCTTGTTTAGTTTCTTTCTGTAGTGTTTTCTGTATGTTTTGTATTCTAACCAGTATTCTGTATCGTTGTATCGTTTTGCTCTGTTGTATGCCTTTACCTTGCTTCTGTGTAGTCTTTTTAATTGTCTATTGTACCATGGTAATGACCGGTTATGTGTGATGGTTTTCATGGGTATGTGCTTGTCCATTGTGTCACGTATAAAGTCACGAAGTCTGGTCCAGTTTGTTTCCACAGAGCTGGCCATTGGGTCTGAATCAAGGAACGAGTCACGAAATTCAACTAAGTCTTGGGTAATGCCATCCATGTCAGCTCTGTTGTACATGTAAATTGTCCTGGGTGATTGTTTTTGTGTTGTTTGTTTGATGTTTGCGTCAATGAGTACCATCTCATGGTCACTAAGACCAGGTAGTACTCGTGTCCGTGTAATTAAGGAAATATTGTTTGTGAGAAATAAGTCTAATATGTTGGATGTGACCCAGTGTCTTATGTTAGGATTATGTCTTTCTACACTGACTTGTGTGCGTGTTGGTTCGAGTACTGTTTGGGTAAGTGAGTGGGTGTTAATGATGTCAATGAAATTTTCATGTAAGAGTTTCCTATCAGTCTGTAATAGTAAGTCGCCTTCATGGGTGGAGTTGTCCAGTGTCGCCTGTGTTGTTTAGTTTATGTCGGGAAGGTTAAAGTCACCAGCCAACCATATATTTTTGGAGGGGTCAATTTTAGATAAACAATCGTCAAGGGTCTGCAGGTATTCTAAGTTTGAATTTGGGAGACGATAAAATGATCCTATAATGAGTGTCCTGCAGCCCTGTATCTGTATTTTAGTCCATAAAATTTCAGAGTCCGCGTTCAGTTCGGTGGCTGGGGTCGCAACTAGTCCTAGCTTTGTCGCAATTAGGACTCCGCCATGGTTATCGTCTATTCTGTCCTTCCTGTGTAGGATCATATTATTGGGACTGTCCGTCGGGAAGATTTCACTGTCCTGGTTGTCAGGTGTGAGCCAGGTCTCTGTCCCTATAATAATGTCGGGGTCATAGGTCTGGAGGGTTTGGTGAAAGGCGGCTCTTTTGTTTATGATGCTGCGGAAGTTGATGATTAGGGTACGAAGGGAAGACAGTTTTTTATGGGTGATGGAGTCGAGTGTGGCGTTGGTGGTAGAATGGGGTGTGAGGATGGATGATCTATTGGGGATGGTGATTGGTGTTATGGATAATGAGTGTGCACTATGGAGAGTCTGGTTGGGTGTAGAATGGTTTGAGAGTGGAGGAGTGGATGATGCGGAGTTGAGGGAAGTCATGTCTTGCTGTCGGTTTTGTGTAGGGGAGGAATTGTCTTTGTTGCGTCTACCTAAACGTCGGGTGATCCTATCTAATGGTGGAGGTGTGTTGTGAGTTGTGAGTGGTGGTGTCTAATAAACTAAATCTATTTGTGTGGTGTATTGGGGAGTGAAAAAGGGAGGAGGTAAAATTGGGCGCACCACAGTCCCAGCAGATCCACGAAAGACTCCGACCCTCCAATCCGTCGAACGCCGCCGTGTAGCCCCAACACAGCTGACATGATACCAGCCTGCATGCTGGAAACCTCACAGCAGCGATCGCACTGGATGGCCCGCTGGCCCCATTTGACCGCCCGTCGGCATAATTGACAAGGGTACTTTGGGGTGCGGGGGCCAGGGTTGATCAGAGCCCCTGTGTCACCACACAACATAAGGAGCAACAGGGCACCCCGGAGATTGCCGAGGCAAGCCACCTTTAACCCTTGAGGGCCCTTAGGGGTGCCCAGGTTCCCAAACAGGTGTGTGTATATGGAGGTGTGGGTGTAGATGTCTGGTGTTAGTGAGTCTGGTGTGTTGGTATGTGTGCAGCCAGTGTTTTTATTGTCAGTGTTGTAGAGTATTAAAACTAGTGAGCAGTATGTGTAGAATATTGTTAGTGTACATGTGTATGTTGTTTTGTGTGGGGTGTGTCTGTACATGTTTATAAAACACTAATATAAATATACAACACAAACTTACCCCTGTATCGAGACAATCTGCACGGCTGCAGGAAGGAATAAAACGTAAACAAACCCCTAACTTACGTCAGGGGTCAGTTATATAAAAAAAGGGAATTGATAATAAAACCTTTGAGTTTAACTAAAAAGGATATACAAATGTTAAAAATATGATAAAATACACTAAAAAAAAGAACTGTATTATTAAAAATAGTGAAAATTGAGGGGTGGGGGACGGTGTTATGTTGAGGGAGGGTCTATGTAAATTTAAAAGACACTAAAAACGGTAATAAAAAGAAGAAAAAGATGACGTGAAATGACAGCCAGAACAAACAATCTCGATACTTATCTTGATGATATGTGATGATATGAAGGATTCGCTAATTAAAAAAGAAAGGAAAGGATAGATGAGAAGGAAGACGGAGCTCGGGGAGGACACATCCGAGTCCTGGGACCGCACAACAACAACCTCTTTATCTCCCACGTCGCGGCAACACTCGCCCCATTCCATGACCTGTTGAGGGGCCTGAAAACGGCCTCCCAGAAGAAACTCACGTGGAACCCTGCTGCAGAGTCCGCCTTCAGCGAGGTGAAAAAAAGGCTAGCTGACTCCCTCCTAGCGTACCCCACGCCCTACGAGCCTACATCCATATATACTGACTCATCCAACGACGCCATAGGAGCAGTGCTGGATCAGGAGGTTGACGGGGTACAAAAGCCTATCGCGTTCCTTAGCAAACGCCTCGAGCCACCACAGAGAAAATACAGCGCTTTTGACAGGGAATTGGTGGCCATGCATGATGCCGTTAAACTCTTCTGACATTTCCTGAAAGGCAGGACTTTCAACATACGTACCAATCACAAACCACTTACGACAGCCATGACACAACTGGGTGCCAGCTGGTCACCACAAATATCTCGACATCTCTCATTCATCTCCGAATTTACTACAGATATATGGCACGTACGGGCGGAAGACAACACGGTGGCTGACGCACTTTCCTGGGCACCACTGCCACACCCACTCATCGCTACAATACAACGCATTCCTCCTCTAGACTATGCAGCACTCACCCACGCCCAACAGGATGACACTCACCTCCAGGAACTACTGACGGGCAATACTGGCCTAGCCTTGAATGCACAACGGCACCCGACTCTACAACACGTGTCTAGTGTGACACTTCTTGCGGCACGCCACGCCCCTACATACCTGAGCAATTCAGAGAAAACATATTCAATCACTATCACTCCATAAACCACCCGGGGAATTGCAGGTACACTTCACCTCATTATTCGACGTGCAGTATGGCCAGGAAAGAGAAGGCAAGTGAAGGATTGGGTGACAGCCTGCATCTCCTGTCAGCGTGCGAAGGTAGGACAGCATACACAACCACCAATACACGAGTTCACCGTTCCCTCCAACAGATTCCACACAGTATATGTCGACATCATGGGCCCTCTCATGTCCTCCCGAGGTTACCGATATCTCCTGATGTGCGTAGACAGGACGACGCGGTGGTGTACAGCTGTCCCTATGCATGACATCACGGCTGATGGCAAAGCCCGCCATTTTCTCAATAATTGGGTGTCGAACTTTGGTCCCCCTACAATTATCGTCACGGACCAAGGGACACATTTCGAGTCCAGGGCGTGGCAGGACATGCTCACATTATTAGGGACACGTCAGCAATGGACCATCGCATACCACCCGACAAGCAACGGCATGGTCAATGGACTGACGCCTTCCTGCTCATCCTCCTGACAATATGTACTACGCTGAAGGACCTTAAACACTCACCAGCGGAGCTCGTGTTCGGCGAGGATATACTGCATTCTTGCCGGCACTCAAACTAATGCCGCACCCACGCCTACATGCCAGCATACCAGGCCTACCTACACACCACTCGGCCTGCACACCGCACCCTCGCTGCTACTCAGGATGGACTCACACCGCACACCGCTCCAGCAGCTGTACACCTGCCCTCACCCCGTTCTTGCCAGGACAGACGCAACTGTCACTCTAAGCATACACGACAAACAAGCATAATTTGACACCGATATGTAGATGATGTTTTGTGGTTTGGGCCAAATTCTCTTCCAATGAATGATTATCTGATTACTTTGAATTTATTGGTTCCATCCATTAAATAAAGGGGTTCTGCAGTGTTGGTAAATCTGGAACAACTGATTCCTCCCAACCATTCCAAGAAACAGGCCACCATTATTTGTGTTAATCTGGTCCTGTTTCTTGACATACTTTGAAGGAACCAATGTGCTCTTATGTACCAAAAGTATAGTAGTTCCTTAAGTTCTCTCATGAAATTGAAGTGGATAATTAACTTTTTTTCTTGGATGTAGAGGTAGTATGGGACAGTGGCGTGGTAAAAACGAAGTTTTTGTCTTTATTAAAAAAAGAAGAGGACCAAAAGCTCATCGTCCTTATCTATACAGTACATCTATAAAAATACAGGAGTAGTTCAAAATCATGTCCAGTTTCGTTCGAGATGCCTAGACACATTGCGTTTGAAGGAACATAAGTCGTAGTATGGTGGAAAGATAGATGAAGGTAGAGTGTTCCAGAGTTGACCAGTTGTGTATATGAAAGACTGATAGTACCGGTTAACTCTTGCATTAGGGAGTTGGACAGAAAAGGGGTGAGAGCGAGAGCCTTGGCCATTTTTGCATGCTCTCCTAAGGGGAGGAAGTATACATTGAGAGAGTTCAGAAGAGCAATGTCCAGTGTAATAGTGATAGAAGAGAGAAAGTGAATGCAACATTGCAGCAAAGAGAGATTGTAGTGAATCAGTAATAGGGGGAGAGTTGATGAAACAAAAGGCCTTTGATTCCACTTTGTCCAGGAGTGTTGTGAAGGTTGTGCCACCCCACACATGATAGCCATACTCCATACAGCGGCGGATGAGACCCCTGTACAGAGGTCTTATGGTATTATAATGAGCCTTTTTTTTCTGGCTTCAAATTAAGGGAATACTACAGTGTTGGTAAATTTGAAGGAACTTACATTAAAGAATTTGATGAGGATAACTGACTGCTCCAAAATCTAATTCTTGACATCAATAATGTTATTGTGCTTAATAATTAAATTAACCTCTTTTTGAAACATAACTCATATCCATTTAGTAAGGCATTGTCAATGTGCACACCTTTTTACTTCTTCTTCAGCTTGTTCCCATTTCTATACGGGGTCGCTGTTCCTCACTAGTCTTTTCCATTCCGCTCTGTCTCTCGTGTGGTCATCTCTTAAACATTTCTCCTGCATATCTTCCTTCAGCTTGTCTTTCCATCTAAATTTCGGTCTTCCTCTTTCTCTGCTCCCTTCCACCTCCATGTTCATTACTCTTCTCCCTATATACTCTTGATCTCTTCACATTACATGGCCATATCAGTTCAATGTGCACACCTGAATAACTATTTATATAATCAAATGAGATAAAATCAGACGGAGTCAGACACGTAGAGACCTACATTTCTAAACGACAACAAACTGAACCCGTGAGTAGAAGATCCATGAAAACTCACTGTTGCCAATCAAGGTGAGCAACTTATTACGACAAGGTGGTGGAAGGGGTGGCCTCGAGTCATCTGCTCTCAATTGTACCAAATGCCATCGATTCCTTTTCTTTTAAGGGAGTAATACACATTTGCAGGCACGTACTCTTTCTCTTCTTCAACGGTCCCACTTACACACTACCCGCCTCACATTCAACGACGACCACCACTCCTACCTACACTTCGCGCAGTGCCCACGTGAATACACTACGCATCTCTACCCACTCCACCACACCATACTATACACACATACCAACCGCCCCTCCACCAGCCTCACACACCAACTTCACTCACAACCAACAACCACACTCACATGCCAACACATACGCATACATACCACTCACCTCCAAACACCTCGCTACATCATACCACACGTACACATAACTCCCACCCCCATCAACCACAACCATCTACTTCGCCCAGCACCAACTCCCAACCACACACCACCATACCCATTCCCCCATCACCTACTCATCTTCCACCTACTACCCCTCATAATCACTCACCTCAACCCACATGCGCACCATCTCCTATCCATTCCCAACCTCATATCCCACCACCTCCTCCCACTATCTCTTCAGATTCCTAACCACTGCCCTCACCTCAACCGCCACCGTCTCCTGACTTTCCTTTGTGACCCATACCCCTCAATGCCCCTATCAACACCCCAGACCTACCTGACACCACCCCTCCCCCACCCCACCTCACGCTGCGCCACACCCCACTCCCCTACCCTTACTTGACCCTCACCTGTCTACCCCTACTCCTAGGCCTGATGACCCGTTACCCGACCATGACTCAATAACCGTAATCCCTTCTAGTCTTCCACAGGAATTGCCACCCATCATCCACACCATCCCAGCCACGTCTCCTCGTCCTGCCATCCCTCCTCGATGGTGCACTCCCTCACCTCGCCCTGCTACACCACCTTCACCATGTCAGGAGCGGCGGCACGACGAACCGATGATGGTCCCTGATGGCTTCACCTCCCGCTCGGGGAGCACGATACGGCGCACAAGTAAATATATGGCTGCCCTGTACAACACAGACATACATACACACACACACAGTCCCTACTACTAATAACACAAACTTGCAGCTAGCCCCCCACCCCACACTCCACACATTACCCGTACACATCTGTACAACATTTATTCCCTATATTTTATGTGTTATCACCTGTAGATATATATATAGTTTTTTTGTTGTTGCTATGTTAATTGTTAATTTGTATGTATTGAGCCTTCCCCTCTCCCCTAATAAATTCACTCGGTTGGGGGGAGGGGGGTAATGTAGTGGCACCATATGCACCACTCTATATTTCTCTATATATATTCCATGTGCTGGTATGCCGCTCCCTGTTCCTTTGTACTCTCCCCATCCCAGACAAGCCACAGTCTGGCGGTTTCGTTAATCCCGTCTCCTGGCTCAGCATAACGTACTCTTGGGAACCCAGCCGCCAGCCTCCCGCTTCCTCCAGTATTGAACCAAAGTGGGTGCAGCAGGTCAGGTGATGGCGTGATCACGTGAGTGATGCTACATACGAGAACCTGAAGCAAGGAGATAAAGAGTGAAGTGGCGCTTGTATAGTAGACTATCCAGTGAGCTACCGAGGTGGAAGGACCAGCCCTATTCCTGCCGTCGTCTCACACCTGCATTCCACGTGTTCCCACTCTGACCACATGCTGTACCCCTGTTCTACACTACAACACAAGCGACCCTGCAACTACCGACTCTCCACGATGCTACAGCGGCAGACTGGCCTTCTCCATATCATATGTACTGAACTCTTGTATGTTACCAATAAACTGTATGGTGTATTCTAGAGTCTGTTGCATAAGGTAGATGCATAAGGAGCTTCCTTACTGTCTCAGACTTAACACAAAAAATAAAAGAAAACTATATCTGGCATTAATAAGGTCGATAATAGTATATCCACACATACGACAAATAACCATGAAGAAAACAACTTTAAACTATCTTCAAATAATTCAAAATAAACCGTTAAAATTCATTTTCAACATAAAATATCCCCAAATAATAACCAATGAAGAACTACACAACCGTGCAAATCTTCCAAAATTAAAACATTTACTGCTAGAAAGATCAAATGACATATGCGGAAAAATATCAACACTTGAAATGAGCAATAACTTGAATGAATTAACAACTGAAACCATGGAAAGACAACAAAATAATTGGTTCCCAATAAGCTACTTATAGAATAGCCATAGAATAAACCAGATTAAAAACCTCACCACTAGTCTTCCTTTAAACTTCTCTTAACCTACAAGTAAAGGAGAATTATGAACTACACTGAGTTAAGAATTTATAGACACTATTAAGAAAAGTTACTTATAAGACTACCCCCAAAATGGGAACTGCCTTGACGTGGTGGGGGGGCTTGCGTGTCTCTGAGACCTGGCGAGCTAGGATAGAGGGGGTTCCGGCCCCTGCTCTGCCCCGATTTCGGGAGAGAGGGCTTCCCATGCTAGTAAGGTCGCCAGTGAGAGACCAGACTAAATGGTTCCCATGCATTAGTCTGCCAGTACGGACCAACAGTGCTGCCCTCCGGAGGGACCGCCCTCTAGGGGCCGTCCTATGTTGGATGGTTGGTTTCTGGGCCGGGAGATGTTAGGGAAGGGGGTCTCAGCACCGTCGTGGGCAAACTTTCGAGCCATTGGGGCTGCTTTTTAAAACGAGTGGCCCCGTGGGGGAAAAGGTATCCCGCCCACGGCGACCAGCGCTCGGTCCCCTCATCTGCCCGGTAGGTAGTAGCTCTTGGCTCCTGGGGCCAACAACATTAAATAAAAAAATGATAAATGGATAAATAAAAGTCCCAATCTCTTCCTCGAGCGGTGGTCGACTAGGCCCGCGAGACATCACTCTCTGGTCGTAGTAGTATGCAGAAAGCTGCAAATAAGACTAGACCTAGCAGGTCGGGCGTGTGATTCGACGAACCCTGTTAGCGATTTTGACACGTTAATGTTAACGAATGTACTTGCATCCTTTTCCTATGGCGCTATCCACTCCATTTTTAAGTGTTTTGGAGTAGTTCTTCATATCCGAATCACATATGACAGTGATTGTAGGTCTAATCGGTGCTATATTACTTTCAATACAAATGCTGCTGCCAAAGCAGCATTTGAGGCAAAAGATTCTCTGACTGTGGGGGATACTCATTGTAAAGTTCAGATGATGCGGTCCACCAATATAGTTGACAGTGACAATGACTACTGCTCTAACATATTTGATGACTCTGTAGAGCATGTCCCAAAGGAACGTTGGGTTCCTACACCCTTTTGGTTTGTGGCTTACTACTGGGAGAGATGTGGTAACCTTATCCATGCTTCCCGGAATCTGGAGAAAGAAATTGGATTATTACCAATGGGCCACCTAAAGAAATATGGTATGGGCGTTTTAATCAGAGCCAAAGATCTTACACAGGCCATGATGCTCCTCAATCTCCCCTGTCTTTCTGATAGCATGTTTGAATCTATTAAACCACATCGAACATTTAATTATAGCAAGGGGCGTATATATTGTGGCAAAAATACAAAAAAAAAGAAGAAGAATAACACAAGGATACTGCTTACCTCTCACAGCTGCAGTTACTATGTGTGTGTGATCACCGGCTGCCAGCGACTCACTCAATTATACCCAGTTTAAAAACTCGCACACCAATCTCCAATCCCAGCTCAAAAGACCCACAGCATCCGATCACAGTGCAGCAAAACCCCGCTGCCAACGCCGAATAACAAATACAAACTCCAACAACCCACCAATAATAATATAAACCCTGAAAAAGAAAGCAACAGAGGTGGCCACCCTACAACCTATCTATCCACAGTCTCTGATCACACTCGCCCCTCTCACCTGTCTGTCCTCCCACAAGCAGTGATGCCAACCAGTGGTGCCAACCAATCTCACTTCCTCCATATTTACATTATATACAATTCACTCCAAAACTACACCTATCAAACCACATCCCCCCATGATCTCTTTATCAATATTCATAATCAGATAGCCATGCTGGCTGGCGTCTGGCGCGCTCTGAATGCCTAGGCGCCTCCTGAACTTCCTGGGCTATAACATCATCTGGCTCGTCTGTATGTTCCTCGTCCGACTCCCCATCTAGGAACAGACGACAGACATCAAGCACATGGCGTGGGACACCATCCACCTCTATGGTATTCTCTGATGTAATCCCAGTCACCTTTCCATCAGCCCACCCTGTCGTACACCGCTTATCAGCCGGTTTCACAACCACCGGGTCCCCAACACTAAATCTTGAATGAATCACATTTTGTTCCCTTTCTCTCTTAAGGGCAGGGTGTCTCCACGAATACTTATGAAGTACCTTCGCAGGAGCCGTCTCTCCATTAACACCCTCCCTTGCTGCCAGGTTGTACCAAAACACCATTTTCAACGGACTCTTCCCAGATCTTGCGGCCATAGACTTTATAGTACGGTGCATGCGCTCAGCAATCCCATTCCCTGACGGTCGATAAGCTGCCCGGAACCTCCGAGTTACGTTCCACTCCCTGCAAGCCTCCGCAAACTGATGGGACCGGAATGCTGTGCTATTGTCCATCAGAACCTCATCAGGGGGCCCTCTCTCCAAAATTATTTGTGTCATATGACCACATATCTCACGAGCATTCTCCGAAGCCACCTCCCGCCACACTGCAAATCTACTCGGTCCACAATCCACAACTGTGAGATATGCTCTTCCTTGAAAGTGTGTCACATCTAACGCTAGCCTGGCCCAATTCTCAGGTACACTTATTTCCCCCAAAACATGGTTCGATGGTGCTGGGTCGATAGTCTGGCACTGCCTGCATGACCTCATAACAGACTCAACACATTCCCTCTTTACTGATGGATCCACCAACCTAGTTAGGTACAGAGTTCTGTCCACTCCAAAGTGATGCTTCGAGTGCAAATCCTGAATGTCAACCACCGACGCTACCTCCACCTCACCCAGCGAGGCTTTTGGCACTCTAGTTAGCGCATCAGCTCTGTTCTTCTCTGAAGGGGTGAAAGACACTGTCATCTTCACACCCAATTCACAAACAAGATCTCACAAAACCGATAATCTCCTTCTGACCAGCATTTCTGACATCCCAGTAACTCTAACTCTGTTTTCGTCATCAAGAACAGTTCTCAACTACCTCAGCACCGTCATCGAATCTGTCATTATTTCAACAGATTTCAGCCCCCACCTCAAGGCCAAATTCACACCTTTGACCACAGCATCCAGCTCTGCAATATTAATGTGGCCTGAATCATCTTTTTTCCGCAACCATGCAGCATCCTCAACAGTCTGTCCCCCAATCTCAACTGCAACCCCCAAAGCCAAGCTGCTAGCATCGCACCACGCACGACCCCTTTCACAAGGTGACACATGGAACCTCCCCTTCACTGGATCTTCTACAGCCAACCTGGCCAACAGGTCCCTCATCCTGCCCATAGCTCTCTCTCCCACATCATCATCCCATCTTTCTCCTTCACATACTCTCTTCATAAAACTGCATGCTACTCTGAGCCATCCACATACAGGATAATGCCCCACGATCCTCCCACATGCAGAGAACAACTCACGACGAGTTAATGATTCAACACCCGCTACATCCGGCAGAGTGTTACCCCTACCAAATAACAGTTCACCATTCTGGTCCTTGACCAGCGCAAGACCCAGGACCCTTCCTCCTTCTAAGTCCTCAGGCGCCTTTGTCTCCAACCCGTAGCGCTCAAGATGTTTAACTACCTCTCTTGCTGATACAATATCTTCATTGACTATAATGTCATCAATATAACTGCTTGTCCCCTTTCTTATCCGCTCATCCTGTGACAGCACTTTATTAAGGATCTTTGTCATTATCTTTGGTGCACTGCTCAACCCGAATCCAAGTCTGGTCAGATAGTACAGAACTCCATCAAAATTAATCCTCTGATATGACCATAAGGTCTCGTCCACCCGAATTTGTAGATACGCTGACTTCAGGTCCACTAGCTTCAAATGTTCCGAAATTCGCCTCCACTTCCTCAGCGTTTCTGTACATACTGCCACATCAACACCCGGATGGCTCTCCACATGCCTGTTCAGTTCCCTGAAGTCCAGAACCGGTCTAACCTTGTCCTTATTAGCTTGCACCACTGCTAGAAGAGGTAGGATCCCTTTCCCATTGCTCTGATCCTCACACCTCTTCATCCACCCCCTTTTAATCCAAGTCTTCACCTCTTCTTCCATTTTCTCCTTTACTTGCTCTGTCTTGGCACCCCTATACCAGTCAACTTCATTGATCAACACAGGCGGCTGTCCATCTCTCCAATGCCACCTCACTGTCCACGATATACCGTCAAATCTAGCCCCAAAGTCTTTGTCTTCCACAGTTAGCATCGGCACCGGTTTGGCTTGACTAACCGCTGCTCGAGCCTTCCTGTCTAATTTCAGCTGCCTCCCGTCCTCTCTATTTCTTACACTCAGGAACCTGCCCTTGCCATGCTTCCATTCAAGCCCACCAGCTAACTGAATAAAATCCATCCCCAAAATTGCATCCACACCTTCTATAAGATGTCCCATAACCACGCAATTAACATCAGCGATCAGTCCGTCCACCTCAATCAACACAATTGTATTCCCCATGCTCGGCACTTCGTGCCCATCAACTCCAACCACAATCCCCTTCCACGCATCAAAATCACTAATCACCCAGGATGCAACCATAGTCCTCGAACATCCTGTGTCCACCAACACTCTTGCTTACCTTCCTTCCACAACACCATCAATCGCCAGAAGCGCCGTTACTCCACACCCTGAGGAGCTTCCGACGCACAAGCTCCTCTCTGTAAGTTTCCCTGTCCACTTGGGCAAGCCCTTGACAGGTGTCCTATTCCTCCGCACGTCCAACATTTCACTTCTCTGACCCCTCTGTCCTTCTTTGGGCAACTACGGACAAGATGAGGTCCCCCGCACTCATAACATCGACGTTCACCCTGGGTCCCCGCTTGCTTGTCTCTATCAGCGAAGTTCCTCACCCGCTCCTCAGCTCTGATATCAGTGTTTCTACCGGCAAACTGCCTTGCAGCCACTGCAGCACAAGGTCCCTCCATCAACTCTGACATCAGCGCCCTTGCACGTTCGACCACAGCTGACAAAGCTAAGTTCTCAATATTGGCAGTCGCTCTGAGCTCATGCGACACCACAGACGGCAGTCCCACTACAAAAGCTCTTAGCAGCAACTTATCTGATGTGATGCAGGCTAGCCACGCCAGCTTTCGTAGTTCAGTCATGTAAACATCAACAGGCTCATCACGCCAGACCCGCTTAGAAAACTGCTCATAGGCCCTAAACAGATTAATGGAGAACGCATTCAGCAGTGCCTCCTTAATGGCCTTGACTGATTTCTTATCATCATCACTAAGCTCTGTGTACACCGCCAAAGCATTACCTTCAAGGAACATAGGTAACACTGTCTCCACTTGTTTGATATCTCTCAATTTTACCAGCAATTCAAACTTGTCAAGCCATTCCACTATGTTCTCAGCCCCATCACAAGTCCGCATTATGTCAGTAAGATTTACATTAGTAGCCATTATAAAGGCCTAGATACCTTGTGGCAAAAATACAAAAAAAAAGAAGAATAACACAAGGATACTGCTTACCTCTCACAGCTGCAGTTACTATGTGTGTGTGATCACTGGCCACTGGCGACTCACTCAATTATACCCAGTTTGAACACTCGCACACCAATCTCCGATCCCAGCCCAAAAGACCCACAACATCCGATCACAGTGCAACAAAACCCCGCTGCCAACGCCAAATAACAAATACAAACCCCAACAACCCACCAATAATAATATAAACCCTGAAAAAGAAAGCAACAGAGGTGGCCACCCTACAACCTTTCTATCCACAGTCTCTGATCACACTCACCCCTCTCACCTGTCTGTCCTCCCACAAGCAGTGATGCCAACCAGTGTTGCCAACCAATCTCACTTCCCCCATATTTACATTATGTACAATTCACTCCAAAACTACACCTATCAAACCACATATATAATGAGGACCTGTATAAATTATCTGAAGAGGACATTCTCGCTATGTGCCCAGACAGTGTCCAACGAGTAACGAAGATGAAAGGCAGTAAAAATATGATCATCCTCACTTTCTATGGCTCGCATATCCCAGATCGCATTAACATTAACCCCACCTCATTTGAGGTGAAGCCTTTTGTTGAGTGTCCCCTACAGTGTTTCTGTTGTCATGAGTTTGGTCATGGGAGGAGGAACTGCAACAACCGTTCCCGGTGTGGTAATTGTTCTGCTCTTGACTAACATCTTACTTCTGAGTGTCGGTCAGAGAGTTACTGCTTTTACTGCAGAGATGCTCACCCCTTGCGTTCTAGCCAATGTAACATGTGCCTCTTTGAGCAGCATCTCCTCCACTTGGCTAATACCCAATTCATTAGCATTGGTAGTGCCAGACGGCAACTCAACTTCAGGCGACAGAAGGATGGTGGTGTGAAGACATACGCCTCCTCCCTTCGCCCTAAATCGGTTGCAACACCCTCTCAACCCTCTCAAGAAGCAGCTGCTTTTTACTCTAGTGAGAGCGTTTCTAAGGTTACACTACATAATAGCTTCTCTGTCTTGCAAACTATATCAGACACTCATTCTGGTGATCCTTCAACTCATGACAATTCTCAGACTTTAGCTAAAGGTGTCCATGTGGTAGAGATTCACGCTGCCACAAGCTCTCCAAAAAGGAAACTTAAGTCACCTAAACTGCCACAGAGACGCCTTCGTGGTTCCTCTCAAATTCACCAGAAGCATTCTCGTGGCTCTGATGAATCTCTTGATTCAACAGAAGTTCCTCCTCGCAAGCTTCCTTTGGGATCATCAGAGGGGCGTGAAGTTAATATGGATGCCACGGATGTTGTGACTTCAAAAGATTCAGTTTCTCTTCCGCTTGAGCAGCGGAGTGATTCTGCCAACTGTATTATGGATGTTGATGTCTCTGCCCGTGTCAGTGATACCACTGTTGTACAGGACAATGCCAATGTAATTGTTTCAAAGAATATCGCAGCTCATATACCTTCATCTTCTTCTAACATATCAGATGCTTCAGGGACTCGTCTATGGGTCCCAATTACTGCCCCAAGTACTACTCCTCAGGTTCGCTCTTTTTCTAGTGGCCCAGGATTAGACAAATCAGTACTAAAGTAACACAGTTCAAGGTCCTTCAGTGGAATTCACGTGGCTTGCATGCTTCTTGGGATAAACTGCGCGTTCTTCTCTCTAGCTTCTCTCCTGCATGTGTTTCTCTCCAAGAGACAATGCTTGGGGACTACATTCCTGCCAGTCCTCCAGCATACTCTGCATTTTATTCCAATTCATTTGAAGGGCAGGGTCTCCATGGTGGCTCTGCCATCCTAGTTCGCCAAGATATTCCATGCACGGGCCTGGAGCTTGACACTCCACTCCAGGCTGTTGCAGTTAAGGTTTTTATGGACAGCCCGTACACTGTGTGCAGTCTATACCTTCCTCCCAGTGTTACAGTTGAGAGGGGTGATCTCAACCGTCTTGTATGGAACCTTCCTTCTCCCTTTATTTTATTGGGTAATTTTAATGGTCGTCATCCTCTGTGGGGTGACAGTTCAGTCAACCCCAGGGGTGTTTTATTGGCTTCTTTTATTGAGGATGAGGGATTAGGGATTTTAAATACGGGAGATGTGACACATTTTAATAGCCCTACTGGGACTTTTACCGCCATTGACATTTCCCTTTGCTCACCCAGTGCTCTGTTGGATTTTACTTGGAGAGTGTTGCCTGATTTATATGGCAGTGACTATTTCACTATACTTTTAGAAGGTAACAGGTACGAATAACAGTCTCGTCTTCCTCGGTGAAAATTAGAGAAGGCTGACTGGCAGTTTTTTAGAGAGCTAACTTCTTCAGTCTCTTCTGAAGCCAATTTTGGTAGCTCTGACGAGGCTGTAACATATTTCACTGATATGCTCCACTCTGCTGCTCTCAACTCTATCCCTACAACTTCTGGCTACTTTCCCAAACGTCCTGTCCCTTGGTGGTCACCAGTCTGCACCACTGCTATGCGGGAGAAGAGCGCTGCTTTCTCTCGCCTTCGTCGCAATCGTGGGGACCCAACTCTTTTAAAAGACTTCCGACGGGCAAGGGCTCGGGCTAGACGAGTTTTAAAAGAGGCCCGACGTGCATCTTGGAAGACCTATGTGTCTTCAATTAATACTAAAACTCCACTCACCCAAGTGTTCAGGAGAGTCCGTAAGATGGAAGTTTTCTCCTAGTTCTCCACCTGTACTTAAGGTCAATGGAATTAATATCATGGATGGTTTGACAGTGGCCAATACCATGGTAGAGGCTTTTGCAAGAGTCTCCAGCCGTGACTCTCGACCTCTGGCTGTTAGGCATGGGTTAAGAGCCAAGGAGCGCACTGTACTGGATTTTTCAGGGAACGAGAATGAAAGTTATAACCATATATTCACCCTGAGATACCTACATTCAGCTCTCTCTCTCTCTGCGGCGACACTTCTCCTGGGCTAGACAACAACCCATATGCAATGTTACGACACTTGGGTGAGGAGGCGAACTCAATTCTTTTAGCTTTATATAACAGAATCTGGCTGGAGGGTGTCTTTCCTTCTGGATGGAGGGTTGCTACCACCCTTCCTTTCCCCAAGCCGGGCAAGGACTCTGGTGTTGCCCTCAATTACCGACCAATTGCCTTGACCTCCTGTCTCTGTAAACTATTTGAAAAGATGGTGAATGTCAGACTGGTATACTTCTTGGAACGGGGTGATTTTCTGTCTCCGTTCCAGTCTGGTTTCATAAACACCGTTCCACTATAGATGCTCTGGTCAGGTTGGAAGCTGCTGCATGTGAGGCCTTTGCATGACATCAACACCTTGTCTGTGTATTCTTTGATTTAGAGAAAGTGTATAACACTACATGGCAATATGGCATCCTGCAGCAACTTCATTTATATGGCCTGCGGGGTCACCTTCCACTCTTTCCTAAGGAATTTCTTAGTGGTCGCAGTTTTTCTGTGAGGGTTGGTACAACCCACTCAGCATCTGTTGCACAGGAGGAGGACGTCCCCCAGGGAAACGTCCTTAGTGTCACATCGTTTGACTTGAGTTCCCCATTTATGTACACTTACGGTCTCTTGCCTCAAGGCTCTTAACCTGTTGAGGGTCCTGGGCCATACATCCTGGGGGGCTGATCGGTCCACCTTCCTCCGCCTTTACTATGTTCTTATTAGGTCAAAATTCGACTATGGGTGTGAGGTGTACTCTTCTGCCACAAATGCCTGTCTCAGAGGCTTAGACCCTGTTCATCATGCTGAAGTATGTCTGGCAACCGGAGCCTTCAGGTCGTTCCCAATCCCCAGACTCCTGGTGGACGCTAATGAGCCACCTCTTGATCTCCATCACCAGTCCTTGATGGTTCGTTGTTGGCTTCGATTACATCGACTTCCTGACTCCCTTCCCTGCTTGGCGGTGTCATCTGATATCATGTCTCAGTACTACCTTTTACATTCCCCTACACCATGGCCCTTTGGCTTTTCCTCCTGGGTCGTCGTGGCCGCAAAGTAACTTTTTGTTGGGTCCCGGCCCTTGTGGGTGTCGATGGGAATGAGCGGGCTGACACCCTGGCTAAGGCTTCGGCCTCCAATTCTTGGCCTCCAGCCAGGCGTCATCCTGTTCCTGCAGTGGACCTTCGACCCTACATAGATGTTACCGTTTGTTCCTGCTGGCAGGACAGATGGAATGCCGTCAGGGCTAACAAGCTCCGCGACATCCGCCAGCGCCTTGGTTTGTGGAGCTACAGTGGCCTGTCCCTGCCGGTGGGAGACGGCTCTTATCCGTCTCCGCACTGGCCACACATTATTGACTCATGGGTTTTTAATGGAGAGGGCTGACCCTCCCTACTGTGATGATTGTCTGGTCCCTCTGACAGTACGGCATCTTATTGTCGAGTGTCCCAGCCTTGGGGACCTTCATCGTAGGCACCTCTCCGAGTACCGGGTGGGTGACGGTTCTTACAGTCTCTCCCAGGTGCTCGAGGAGAAGGCTTGTAGTGTGGGAGGGAACATCCTCTCATATGTGGAGGAGGCTGGCCTTCTCCATAAAATATGATTTTGTGATATTTATGGTTTTTAGATGGTTTGATTTTTTTTTTATGTATACGGGTTCTTTTAGTAATAATGTGCTTTTTAGTTTGTGTGTCTTTTAATCATGGTGCCTATCCCTTTTGGGTGTTTATGTTTTATTAATTATGAAGATGACAATTTTATGTTGGGCGGTATATGACCTTAGCTGTTGCATCGCCAGATGCTTAGTTGCATCAAAAATCAATCAATCAATCAACCTTATATAGATTGATATAATAAAATGGAACCATTGGCTTAATGACTTTTGGCTATATGCCACTGGTTGATAGCCAATAAATCCAACAAGCAAGCAAGTCTTAAAATCTTTCTTGATGCGACACTCGTGTCGAACAGACGTGTTTTCTGGCAGCAGCTAGTTTTTGCACGTTTGACAAGAGTTGTAGCACTCTAGTGGAATTAAATAAAGATAGTCAGGTGTCATTTTCCTCCTTACCCTTAGTTAGGTACAGTAGGTTTCTGTACCTATCCCCCCACTGATCGCTCTGGGGTCAGGAAAACCTGAGACGCGGCCACCTCGTAGTGTCTTGAGAGGTTGTTGTGAATGTAGATTTCCTCCCTGGGTAGCGTTTACTTCCCTTGTTTTCCGGCGTGTGAACACTCACTTTCCCCGTAGGGGGAAGTGAGTCATGATGGAACCCCCTCCCGCCCCTCCCCCCATAGGGGGTAGGGGTACTGACCCGGCTCAACCCTCGATAAGGCCTGAAAACGCAAAGTTTGTGACGATTCGCGTGTCTGGGACAACTCCTATAACAAGTGTCAACCACTTCATTATTAAGAAGGTGATTGACTATTGTTGTGGCGAGGTGGACCAGGTCAAAAAATTGTCGAATGGATCCGTCCTTGTTAAGACGATTAATGCTGGCCAAATCAATGATCATTTGAAGATGACCAAGTTTCATTGTTACGATGTTGTTTGTTCGATTCCTGAGTCCATAAACTCGTGCAGGGGAGTTGTCTTTTGTAGGGAGTTCTTGTACGTGGAGGAGACAGACATCGTCCATGAAATGAGAGATCAGGATGTCATTGCTGCACGTCGCACTTCACGTTTGGAGCATGGCGAGAGAGTTAAGACTGCTTCGGTTATTTTGACTTTTGGTAAAGCTTCACTACCTGAATTTATTCGAGTTGGATATGAAATTTGTAACGTAAGACCATATATTCCGAACTCCTTGAGATGTTTTAAGTGCCAGAAATTTGGAAATGGAATGAATTTTTGCCGCTCTGTTGTCATGCTGATAAAGATTGTACTTCTGAGGCTGAGAAGTGCATGAATTGCATGGGTACCCATCCTTCTTCCTCTCAGGCATGTCCCGTGTGGGAGGTGTAGAAGGAGATCTGTGCGGTGAAGGCTACTTCTAGTGTCTCGCCCGACCCGTGATGAAGACAATTTGTATGCAGACTGAACCTGTTCCTGGACTACCACCACTTTCTGAGATTTTCTCTAAGATTTCTGACCCAACCCCCTCTTCATCATCTTCTTCTTCTACTGAACATGTTTCATGCAACCCTTAATCTATCTCTTCAACCCCTGATGTATCTTCACTGCTGTACTCTGATGCTATTACTACTTCTCCAAAACAGAATGGCAAGAAGAACCGTAAGAACGAATTCAACATGACCCCCCTCAAGAAGCAACCCAACTCTCACGTGATGGCCCAGCCTACCCCCGTGAGAGGAGCAAATAGATCTCGCTCCTCGGAAGGGAACATGGAGGTGTCCATCGACAACCGCCGATCGATGCCCGGTGGTGGAGGTACTCCTCCAAAGAATAAGAAGAAGGCTAAGTACTCTTAGGCACTTGTTTAAACCCTTTAAACCTCCATCATGTATAATATTCTCCAGTGGAATTGTAGAGGTATTAGGAATAAAGCACCACAACTTGCACCCGTGCTAGATCAACACGTGCCTCAGGTAGTTTGTCTACAGGAGACGTTATTGAGAGATTAGCCTGATCCTCAACTTTTTAAACACTACCATTCGTACAGGAAACATGACGGTCATGGGGTAGCTATTTACGTTCATAAGTCAATACCCCATTCAGCAGCGAGGCTGAATTCTCCTCTGGAAGCCGTCGCATGCAGAGTGAAATTCGGCAAAACGTACCTGACTATTTGTTCTCTGTACTGTCCACCACTTGGTCGCATTGATGATGATGATTTTACTTCACTTTATGATTTATTGCCTGGTAGAAAATTAATTCTTGGCGATTTTAATGCCCATCACCATCAATGGGGTAGCTTGAGGTCTGATGGATGTGGGAATCAGATTGCTGACCTTTTATTGCTTTCCAACTTGTGTTTACTGAATGATGGTCGTGCGACTCGTGTAGATGATCATACCGGCCAAACCACATGCATTGACTTATCTTTATCTTCCCCCGGAATACTAACAGACATCACTTGGGCAACATATGATGACTCCCTGGGAAGTGATCACTTACCCATCTGTCTTACTTATTCATGCGGCAAGTTTCGGCCACCACCACCAATACCAAAATTTTACACGCAGCCGAGGCTGCTATTCCTAAATCTCCTACAACCCACGATAGCCGAAGAGTTCCTTGGTGGACACCAGAATGCCGACAAGCACTCACTAAGCGTAATAGGCGATACAGGATTTTCGACAGAGAGCCAACACAAGCTCACTTCATTGCTTATAAGGCAGCAAGGGCTGAGGCGAGGAGAACAATTAAGTCAGCAAACCGAGACTCCTGGAGGAGTTCGTGTCCACAGTGAGTCGTACCACCCCATTAGGTCAGGTCTGGTCCACAATTAATGTTTTTAATAATACAGTAAATACACCCGCACGCCCATCACCACCCTTGAGGTGGACGGTAACATCATCGACGATCCCGTGGACAATTTGTTGACGTAAGCAGCTCAGCTAACTACGACCCCCGTTTTCAAGACCACAAACGGGAGGCTGAGCTGCGAGAGATTTACTTTGCCACAGAAGACGTAAATTCTAGCTACAACAAAGAGTTTACGATTAACGAACTTCTCCTCACCCTGAAATCCTGTAAAGGCTCCAGTCCTGGCCCCTCAGCCATTATGTACGGTATGATTCAGCATCTTACTCAGGACAACCTGAGTAAGCTGTTAGCGGTGTTTAATGAGATTGGGACGTCTCGAACGTTTCCAAACTCATGGCACTACGCACGTCTGCACCTCATCTGCAGCTGTACCGCCCCCCCAGCTCACAATTGGCCCTCATCCACTCCAAGTCATCCACTCCTTCAAGCTTCTCAGCATCACTGTGGATGACCAATTATCATGGAAGCAACATGTCGCTAGGATGGTCAAGGTAGCCTCATACAAACTGTACATGCTGCGCAGACTCAGGTCTCTGGGGACTCCAGCAGGAGATTTTGAGGCAGTTTACACCTCTTTCATATTACCCTCACTGCTGTACACCTCCCCAGCGTGGTCTTCATCTCTGAACAAAATGCAACAACAATAGCTTGAGAAGGTTCAGAAGAGGGCATGCAGAGTCATACTTGGCCCTGCCTACACCAGCTACAATAATGCCCTCACCACCCTAAGTCTGCCCAGGCTGACAGCCATGTATGAGCAAGCCCTTAGCAAGTTCAGGGAAGGCTTGCTACGTAACCCACGCCACCGTCACCTCCTACCACCTGACGCCCCCCCACCAGCCAGGGCTACCCCACACCAAAACAAACTGGTGCCGCTAAGAACCCCTCGCACTGACAGCTATCGCCAGAGTGCTATTCCTACTTTCGTGCGAAAAATAAACACCTAGACTAGTATGTCTCCAAGTTGTAGCCTATAGATCTTAGAATTAATAATAATGTAATCTTCCCCTCTGTAAATTTTCAGTCTCTGACTGCCATATAAAATAAATCGTTAATTATTATTATTATTATTATTATTATGTCGTACCGATACCTAAACGAAATGGTCACCTTACGAATCCCAGTCCGTTTCGTCCTATTGCGCTGACTGACTGTTTATGTAAGGTCATGGAACGTATGGTAAATAAAAGACTGGTTTTTGTTTTAGAGGCGAAGAATGTGTTAAATGTTCAACAGAGTGGATTTCGTCAACATCGGTCCACTCTAGACCATTTAATGCATTTGAAGCATTGCATTGCCGAGACATTTGCTCGGAAACATTTCATGATAAGTATATTTTTGGATATTCAAAAAGCATACGACATGACATGGCGTAACGGACTACTACAGAAACTTTACGCCTATGGCTTAAAGGGTAATTTGCCTATATTTATCAGTAACTTCCTTGCTGACAGGACATTTTCTGTCAGGTTGCCCTATAATATAACATCTGACATATTTGTCCAAGAAAATGGGGTGCCCCAAGGAAGTGTACTTAGCCCGACTCTTTTCAGTATTGCTATTAATGATATTCTGTCATCAGCTTCTGTTCCCCGAAACCTTAAATACTCACTGTATGCTGACGATTGTGCATTGTGGTACTCATCCCCCAATGTTCAGTTTTCGGCGAGGCAGATTCATTTAGCACTTGACTCTGTCCATCAGTGGGCCTCGTAGTGGAGTTTTAAGTTTTCAGTTCCTAAGTGTGTCGGCATTGTTTTCACACGTAAACGTAGAGTACCTGATTTGCATATTACTTTAGATAATCAGCCGATACCTTTTGAAAATTCAGTAAGATTCCTAGGCCTACATTTTGACAAGAATAGGAAAAGTCATATTAATTATTTGCTTGTTTGTTGTAGAAAGAAATTAAATGTCCTTAAATATTTATCTGATAAATCATGGAGAGCTGACAGAACATCTTTATTGATGGTGTATAAGTCCCTCATACGTTCAAAGCTTGACTATGGCGCACAGGTGTATGGGTCGGCGTCTGAGGCGACACTCAAGAGATTGGATGTATTTCAGATTATGTCTTGGAGCTCTTCGATGTACTCGTGTGGAGAGGATGGAAGTAGAGGCTAATATTCCTCCCCTCTGTATTCGTCGAGACCACCTATTGTTATCATACGGTATTCCCACCTACCGAAAACGATCGCTGGCCATCCCTGCTTGTGAGATCCTCCTGCAGTGGGAACATCTGCTGCATGGGGCCCTCAAGTCAGTGGCTGTGCGGCTTCACTTCCTCCGTCAAGCGCTAGGGTACGACCTGTCTAGTGAGGATCGACTCATCATGTTAAATATAGCGCCCTGGGAGTCTAGTCCCACCACTGTTATTATTGACTGGCTCCCCACCGCCAAGTCCCAGTCGCCGGAGGTGGATGTCAGACAATTGTTCCGGAAGATCCTCATAAGAAACCTAGCGTCATTCCACTTGTACACTGATGGCTCTAAGACGGATGAATGCGTGGGTGCAAGTGTATGGTCAGCGGAGTGTCGTCTTAGATACCGGTTGCCCGTATATGCATCTGTGTTTACTGCAGAACTATTTGCCATAGCCAGAGCTATAGATTTTGCTGAAAATTCAAATTACGACAGTTTTGTCATTTTTTCGGATTCACAGTCAGCCCTTCAGGCAATTAAATCTTGCAAAACGACTAAAAATGTAATCCTGGGCAATATTATCAATAAATTACATGTGTCTGCTAAGTCCTTCTCTCTGATCTGGGTGCCTGGTCATTGTCGAATCTTCGGTAGCGAACAGGCTGACTTACTTGCAAAGTCGGCGGTAGAACTTGAGGAGATGTGGGAAGTCCCTCGGGAGCTACAGTCGTGTCTCTCTTTCGGTAAGAAATCAATAAATCTTCTGTGGCAAATTCAGTGGACCGACCTGGCTATACCCACCATCAAGGCCACAATAGAAGACTGGCCCTCAGCATATCGCCAACATCGCCGTGAGGAAGTAGTACTTGTAAGATTAAGAATGAACAGCACACTTCTAACTCATATGTTGCCTTACATCAATCATAGTTTCCCACCACAATGTAACACCTGTGGTGTGGTGCTATCAATCAGTCACATCATTTTGCACTGTAGTAGGTATGTTGGGGAGCGTCAACCTCTAGTTGCCTATTGCAGGGTAAATGAAGTCCCCATGAATCTGAACTCTGTCTTAGGTGATGGGGATTCTGATGTGACTGATAAATTGATGACTTTCTTGAAAGAGACCAGACTACTCAGAGAGTTGTGACTTAGATTTTATTATTATTTATGTGTGAGATGAGTATTCTTTTTAATGTACATATTTATATTTATATCTATGTCTTGACGCCTCAATTCACAAAAGAAGTGTCCACAAATGAATCAATTCCATGCATTTCAATCACCCGCCAACTGGCGTCCCTCCCATCAACCAACGCCACTCTCACTCGTATACCTATCAACTCCATCCGTTAACCT
Organism: Petrolisthes cinctipes; assembly: GCA_033782935.1. Classification (NCBI taxonomy): domain Eukaryota; kingdom Metazoa; phylum Arthropoda; class Malacostraca; order Decapoda; family Porcellanidae; genus Petrolisthes; species Petrolisthes cinctipes. Next base: position 38,947 of record JAWQEG010003195.1, read on the forward strand.
TAGCCTACTCCTGGTATGAATTTTCCCATCCATCTATTCACTTCACTCTCATAAACATCTTAACCAACCAATCAATCCTCATGTGCTCCACATGACTGAACCACCTCAAGATGTTCCCTTTCACACTCTACAGTACATCCAAAAACACACCATATAACACACATACCTCTACGTACGTCAATTGATTACACCATGCTGCACCACACACACACCTCAGACAAATTATATCCATAAACATTCGTATGTGTACATATCATATGTACAATAATTATCATGACAAAAGTTAAATGTATTTTAAATATATATATTTATTTGTGTATATCAGATTTATCTTCTATATACATTTATTTTTATATGTGAGATTAGATTGCTAAAATAGTAAATTTGTGTATTGTTTTGCCTTTGAATTAGCATATTGATGAAAGATTACAAATGAGGTATGCGAGGAGGTGCTTTTCCTGAGGCAATTCTCGCATACTGATGTGTCCTTCATTGTTCACATGAGCCAGCATCTATGACTGGAGCGAACTACTGGTTTGGCATATTTGTTTACATTTATGTCATCCTGGGGTCACAAGGTCATAGATGCTGGAGTTGCAAGCCTAATACCCCCATCAGGGGTGATGGCTTTTTAAAGTGAAGTTAAAAAAAAAGAAAGAGAGAAGGCAGGGGGGAGTCTACAACCAGCCATGGCCCTGACAACACCTACTGCCGACCACTCCACTTCTCCTGCCGACCGTCTTGTTGGCATGGTAAAATGGTTTAACCATTTGAAGGGCTATGGCTTCATAATCTCTGACGAGAGAGATTACTTCGTCCACAGGAAGGGCATCCTTTTCTCTGCTGCCACCACCTCATCACCATCACTGGGGGACGGAGAGGAGGTGTCCTTCACTGTGGAGGAAGTGAGGAAGGGCGTGGAGGCTACCAACGTAGCCGGACCTGATGGTGGGCAGGTCCTCGGCTCACTCCATACCCATGGGGGGAAGACGGCTGACGCCCAACCACCCCAGCGACGGCAGCAGCAGGCAGACATCGTCACCGTCTGCACCAAGACTGCTGTTGCCTTAGCTGCAGAAGGGCTAGGTCGTCTCTCTGACCTCCTCCTGGACATTATCAGGAGAAATGGCTTACCACCAACAGCTATTTCTCCTGATCTACAACCACCCACCACCACCACCACCAAGAAACGAGGCAGTAAGTCAGCACGACGGGGGAGGTGCAGAGAGGAAGCGCCACCACCACACCCTCCGGCCCACCCCTGTCGCCGGTTAATGCTGCCTCGCCCACTCACCCGGGCAAACAGCGGGAAGGCACCACCACCACCACCACCACCATCACCACCACCACCACCACCACCACTACCTGAACCTTCCGTACGAGACCCCAAGACGGAGGAGGACTCTGACAGTAGTTCCTCCTCCAACACCAACCGCAACACCAACGACACCAGTGACAACATGGACCAGGAAGATGGAGGGGAATGGCAGACGGCCGGGAGGAGGAAGAGGAAGAGGAGAAGAAGTTGGGACAGCCAGTTATCAGAACAACAGCTGCCTGACACCACCAAATTTTGGATGACAGCTTCTCCTCTCCTCGACCTTTTTCAACAACACATCTCCCGGCGACGTGACCCCAACACCTTCCAGGTTAGAGAAAAGTGGACCACTCCCATAAGATGACCTTATAAGTACCAGCCAATACAAAATAAATGACCACTATGAGTGATAGGCAAAAAAAAAAAAAAAAAAAAAAAGAGAAGGCAGTCACTTCGCTACAAGACAGTGAACAGGTATGGTCTCTCTCTCTCTCTCTCTCTCTCTCTCTCTCTCTCTCTCTCTCATCCTCTGAGTGATTATTCATCTCGTGTCAAACGTAGCCTGCTGCACATACTATATGAAAGTTAAGTGTTTTGCTTCCATTGTTTTACATTTGTTGAACAGTAAGTTCTGTGTTCATGCCTAAGTTCATGATTTCGATTCTCAAATATTGGGTCTATATTGAGTGTGTGTATTTGTTAACAGTAACAAAGTGATGGACTTATGGGGTGTATATACCGAGAAATTATAGTAATTAATTTTTACTGAATTATTTTATTGTTTCTCCTTTGGTTGTCTTACTTGATGCTTCGTGACATTGGTCCCGTATCCAAACTACATTGACTCTGGTACGAGTAATTATTGTCGTGGGTATTTATATAATACCTTGAGTGGTTATATTGCTCCAGTTACACTTGAAATCTTATAAACTTAAACTGAGTTCTAAGCCCTTCTCAGTTTCTCATAACTCAGACTCAGACGAGTCTCAAATATTCATGTAAGAGCTCTAAGCTTTGGTCGTTGCCACTTAATTAATTAATCCAGTATATTATACTAATTCCCACATTTACCCCTAAGCCTTAATTAATTACGGAGCATTCTCACATAACCATTCAATTTTTGTCATGTTATGGCCATCATCCCTAGATGACCCTTACCTAAGTATCTCCATTGATTTCGAATTTGTCCTATATATATATATATATATATCACCACTGCCATGACCACCATACGGAAGTCGGAGGTCGGTAACGATGCCAGTGCCTCCCTCCTACACCATAGAAAACGGAGGCCACTGGCAATACGCTTCCACCAGCTGGCCGAGCAACTATGGGGTATGGACTTGGGGACTTCGACAAGTTGGTGACCAGCAGAATACCACCATGGGAGATACCCAACATCGGCGTCAATACATCATGGCTACCAACATCGAAGGAAAAGGCGCCGGAGTTGGAGATACACCATTTGTTTGGAGACTCATCTGCAGTCACCTGGGAGCCCACCACGTGTACACTGACAGCTCCAAGTCGGATGAATGTGTGGGTGCGAGTGTATGGTCAAAGGAATGTGAACTTAGGTATAGATTGCCGACTCATACATCTGTATTTACAGCAGAATTCTTTGCAATAGACAAAGCCATAGACTATGCAATAACACCTCATCATTTGTTTGTCATTTTCCTAGACTCGAAGTCAGCCCTTCAGGCAATTAAGTCATGTCAAACTATTTCCAATGAAATCCAGGGTCGCATCATTAATAAGTTGCACGTATGCAACAAGTCCTTCACTATGATCTGGATGCCTCGGCATTGTCGTATCTATGGCAATGAACTGGCAGGCTTACTTGAGAAATCGGCGGTAGAGCTCGAGGGGACTTGGGACGTCCCTCGTGATCTACCAGCCATACCCCAGTAAACACCTCTACCAACAGACACCACTTCCCCTGCTGACTGTCTTGTTGGCCGGGAGAAGTGGTTTAACTATTTGAAGGGCTATGGCTTTGTTACCTGCGACGAGCGAGATTACTTCGTCCACAGGAAGGGCATCCTTCTCTCTGCTGCCACCACCTCACCACCATCACTGAGGGAAGGAGAGGAGGTGTCCTACACTGTGGAGGAAAAGCGTGGAGGCTACCAACGTAGCCGGGCTTGATGGTGGTAAAGTCCTAGGCTCACTCCATGCCCGTGGGAGGAAGACGGCTGACGCCCTACCACCGCAGCGACGGCAGCAGCAGGCATACATCGTCACCGTCTTCCAGTTCTGAAAGGAATGGAGGCGGTTTGAGCCTCCTTTAAGGAAAACATCATTCGCCGCCTCCAAAACAACAACAACATCAACAACGAAGGTGGTTCAATACCACCAATAATACAACTATTGCCACAATAACAACAACAACTACTACTACAACTACTAATACAACAAATACTACTACAACTACCAATACAACAACTACTACTTTTACTTTTGTTTTCTAAAGTGTTTGATGCCTTAATACCACGAAAGGGGTGATAGGCAAAAATTTAAATGAAGAAGAACAGACGGCAGACTATTCTGCTAGCTACAGTACAAGAAGGACCAGCCCCACACTCGCCGTCGTCATACACCTACATATTCACGTGTTCCCGCTTCGATCACCCATGGCGTTCCTGCTCTACACAGCTACCGACTCTCCACGACGCTGCACGACAGGCTGGTCTTCCCTATATCTACATGTACTGCATTACTGTGTATTACCAATAAACTGTACAGTGTATTCTGGAGTCTGTTAACCCTGGTAGAAACATAAGGGCTTCCTTATTGTTTTAATTGGTGGTCCCGGATTTTCAAATATGTTACACTGGTGCAAGGTAATGCGTACAAGCACACAAGTTCCACCTCGCTACATGCACTTCAACCACGCCAATCCGACGTTCCCAGCGGCCCTGCAGCTATGCTTCGCTTCACCACTTCACCTACTTCGACCTCATCGTTTCGTTGCTAAGGTACAACGTACACATACACTTCCCTAACCCCAATTTTTTGCTTGCATTCGTATTGTGTTCACATTCCCCAGTGCTCTATCCTGCCCAATTTTGCCTTAACATATTTTTTGTGTCCCCGTTAGTATACCCACTTTTGCTGTTTTTTACTCTCGCTCTGTTCTACTCCTGTCCTCTGTTTCGTTATCTACCTACCTGTCCAATCACTCGCCCTACTTTCATCTCCTACTTCCTAGACCCCTTTCTCTCCTCCCGCACACCTCGTGTGTTTCTGTCCAGCTTTATTTCGCCCCCCCCCCCCTCTTTCGTCCCTACACACACACACACGCTCACCCACCCGGGGGGTACCTCATCGCCCTCTCCTACACCATACGTGCATCGCAGACCTTGCTCCACGATATCTACATGCCGTGCCCTGCAGCTCTTCCATGTCCACCCCTGTCGTGCTCCCACCCTAAGACGTGCCGACATCTACTCTACGTGCAGCGAACTATACTGTCGCTTCATTACATGCCCACATACTCATCTCCAACTACGTGCTGTGCCTTGTAAGGACTCTACATAAATCGCTGCCCGAGCATCGCATCTCTTCGTACTCACGTACTCCACACCAGCCACGTGCACATCCCCCAGAAGACCCTACATGCATCGCAGCCGACTTCTCTACAACACTGCCTCCATCTACGCCCTCACGTATTCTGAAGTACTTACTCCACGCCTATAAGTTAAGTACTGTTTTAACACACTTCCAATGCTTTTTCTCGGAGATTCCTCCCACAAGTGCTACTTCCACCCATTTTTTTTCCATATTATTTTGTATATTTATTGTTGTGTTTGGTACCTTTGTGCCCATTGTTGTGTATTGTGCCCCCACACCTTCATCCGTATTCACCGATACCTCTCACCACCCCTGGGGTTGATTGTTGCATCTTCATACATTACCTATACTCATACTTCCCGCTTACGCCATGAACACCACATCGCAGCAGCTCAATTACCAGCAATTACCAGCAACACTTCACCCCAACCCGACAAATTCTCCCACCTTTACCACAATACCCTACATCACACAACACAACACAACTTCAACATATTAACCCATCACCCCATCACCACAATAATAACACTCCAATCACTCAACTTTGCTACTACCACCAACGCTTCAGCAAATTTACACCTAATTGCTGCCCACCTTGCCATTGGGTGTCTCCTGACACCCACCAGTCACCCCACACCAACCAGGGAAACAAGTGAGGCGATGGCAAGAACACGCCCAACAAGTCACCGCCCCGCATCCTACCCAACACCACGGGCCCTCAACAAATGTACCTTCGCCTCGATGACTACCCTTTCCTCGAGGCAACTCATGGCCTACCTAACCTCTACCCGCGCCGCTACGCCACTCATACGCCTCTGCCACACGTTCCACACACTCCACGCTACAACACACTGATACCCATGGTAAGCCCCTATTCGGACACACACCCTCGAACTTCTGGGATGACCACATCCAAGCCACCTCCACTACCACGACTACCCATCAACCACACCTGGACCCTACACGACAATTGTCTTCCCACGTCCACGCGTGTATGACCCCTCTCATACCTCCTAAACTTCCTCCCGTGGGTACATGTTTGCCCCCACACAGTAACGTTCGTACCCTCCTATGGGTAGAGGACCTCGAGTCAAGAGACACCTTCCTTATTGACTCAGGCTCCGAAATGAGCCTAGTACCTTCCATGGAAAAGGATCACAAGAGATAGGCTTCTACCGTTTATGACCTCCTCGCAGCAAACCAGTCTCCTATCAACACTTATGGAACCAGGAGTAAGGGCGTCACACTATTGAAGGATGAGTACGCGGTCTGGCCCTTTGTCGTGGCGGACGTCCAAGCACCGATACTGGGTCTGGATTTCTTCACGGCACATGACTTGCTAATAGACACCAAACATAACAAACTCATACACCAACCTTCGGGAGCTACTATTCCTACCAGACACTGCCGGCGCACAACTCCTACCATTACACACATCACACAATCCAGCATTCTTCACGACTTTCCACTCCTACACTCTTCAGAGACTTCTCCGCGAATCAAGGACTCAGGCATCTGTCATACCATTACAATGACGTCCCCCCCGGTTTTTCCCAAACCTCGACGTATGCCCCCAAAATGACTCAGAGCTGTCCAACGGGAATTCCATGTGATGATCAAACAAAGGGTAGCCAGACCATCTGACAGCGCATGGGCGTCACCCCTGCACATGATACCCAAACAGCAGGAAGGGGAATGAAGGGTATGCAGGGATTACAGGGCCTTCAATGCAGTTACTATCAACAACTGGCACCCCATCCCGGATGTTCTTGGCTTTCACTCGAAGCTCCAAGGATGTACAGTGTTCTCAAAAATAGACCTCGTCAGGGCTTTCCACCAAATCCCTGTGGCAGAGCAGGATATCAAGAAAACTGCCATAACCACTCCCTGCGGTCATCACGAATTCCCTGTAATGAACTTCGGCCTATGGAACACGGCGCAGACATTCCAGAGGTATATGGATAAAGTACTACGCAGCCTTGATTACGTCATGGTGTATATCGACGACATCCTCATCGCTTCAGGCAACTATTCACAGCACCAGCAACATCTGCAGGAACTGTTCACCCTCCTCTAAGACAACGGACTCAAGATAAACCCATCAAAGTGCGTTATCGGGGCAGACCACCTAGACTTTCTCGCCATCGCATCACCTCGAAGGGAATAACTCCTCTCCCACAGAAGGTGGAGGCAGTTCATGAGTTTCCACTTCCTACCACTGCAGGAAACTGAGGGAATTCTTAGGGGTTGTTAATTACTATCACCGCTTTATCTCTCACACTGCAGCAACACTCGCCCAACTCCATGACCTCCTGAAGGGTTTGAAGAAGGCCTCCTAGAAGAAACTCACGTGGAACCCTGCAGCAGAGTCCGCCATTAGAGAAGTTAAAAATAAGCTGGCTGACTCCACTCTCCTGGCATACCCCACGCCCCACGCACCTACCTTCATATACACTGACGCATCCAACGACGCCGTAGGAGCAGTGCTACAGCAGGAGGTTGACGAGGTGCTAAAGCCCATTGCGTTCTTTAGTAAATGCCTTGAACCATCACAGAGGGAGTTGGTGGCCATGCATGATGCAGTGAAACACTTCCGGCACTTCTTAGAAGGCAGGGATTTTCACATACGTACTGATCACAAACCTTTGACAACAGCTATGAAATAACTGGATGCCAGCTGGTCACCACATGTCTCTCGTCATCTCTCGTTCATCTCTGAATTTCCTATGGATATCCGGCACGTGCAGGGGGAAGACAACACGGTTGCTGACGCACTCTTGAGAGCACCACCGCCACAACCACTCATCGCTACGGTACAACGCATTCCTCCTCTGGACTACGCAGCACTCGCTCACGCCCAACAAGATGACACTCATCTCCAGGAACTACTGATAGGCGCCACTGGCCTGTGCCTAGAATGCATAATGGCACCTGACTCTAAAACACACATCTGGTGTGACACATCCTGCAGCACGCCACGCCTCTACATACCTGAGCAATTCAGAGAAAATGTATTCAACCACTATCACTCCAAAAACCACCCAGGGATTGCAGGTACACTTCGACTTATCAGTCGACATGCAGTATGGCTGGGAATGAGGAAGCAGGTTAAGGATTGTGTGTCCCCTTGCCTCCCCTGTCAACGTGCGAAGGTGGGACGACATACACGATTTCACCGTTCCTTCTAGCAGATTTCACACTGTGCACGTCGACATTGTGGGCCCTCTTCCCTCCTCCCGAGGGTACCGTTATCTCCTGACATGTGTGGATAGGATGACACGGTGGTGACATCACTGCTGATGGCACTGCACGCCACTTCCTCAGCAACTGGGTGTCTGACTTTGGTCCCCCTGCAGTTATCGTCACATACCAAGGCACACAATTTGAGTCCAAGGCTTGGCAGGACATGCTCACATTGTTGGGGACACGCCGACAACGAAGCACCCCATACCACCCGGCAAGCAACGGGATGGTCGAGAGATTTCATTGCCGCTTGAAGGATGCGTTCCTAGCACTCCAGCCGGATCAATGGACTGACACACTTCCTCTCATCCTCCTTACCATCCGTTATGATCCGTACCATGCTGAAGGAGAACATCAAACATTCACCAGCAGAGCTCGTCTTCCTGGCCAGCTAGTATCTCCTGAGACTGACACATCCAGCTTCAGTTTCCTCCCCGCCTTCAAACGCACCGACAAACGCACTGACAAACAAGACACACATACTTACCACCAGATCTCAACACTGCGCCTTCATTACTCCTACGTACTGATGCCCACCACGCTCCACTCCAGCAGGTGTACAGTGGCCCACATCCCGTACTCTCCAGGGCGGACGCAACAGTTTCGCTACAGGTACACGGTAAGCCTTATGTCAAGTCCTGGGAGTGGATAAAAGCTGCCCACACCGCGCCACTCACGCCAGCCCACACGATTCCAGCAACACCTACTCTCACGCTCACCATTCCACGCATTCACCACGCCTCAAACGCGCCACACACACAGTCCTCATCACACCGACCACCACTACTGCCCACACCCTACACACCTACACACCCACCCACAACCTCATCGACATACTCCTTACCTAACCCAGACGCCACCCTAACTAGTCACGTTCCCACATCTAACATTTCACACTCGCACACGCCGCACGCAAATACACCTACTGCTCAATTCATTCACTCTTCCATCCCTACCCTTCCTCCTACTATCACACCAATTCCTCCCCCCCTACTACCTACAGCCCCTAACCCACCATCACTTTCCACCGACCCCATCCCGTTACCTATCACTTCACCACCTCACCCCCTCCCCGACACACCTCGACCCCCTAGCCCACCCGCTCCTTCCACATACCCCCTTCCTGTACCCACCAACTCACCATCTTCTCCCCGCCCGGACACACACGTTCCCCAGGGACTTATTTCCTCCCTTAACCCCAATCCTTCCCTCCCTCCTAACGGCACCACACCTAATCCTGACCTACCTCAACCTTCGTCCCCTACGCCTACTACCACGCTTCCCCCTCTCCATCCCGTTTCCTCCCCTACACCAGAACCCATTCAACCTATTCCTCAGCCTCCACTAGCCCAACCCACACCTACCTCCATTGAATTGTGTATGTCTAGTCTCCCTCAGGAACTGCCACCCATCATCCACGTCATACCAGCCACGCCTCCTCGTCCCGCCAGCCCTCCTCGACATCCCACTCCCTCACCCCACCCTGCTACACCCATGTCCCCACAACAGGAATGGGTGGACGACGAACCAGTGATGGTCCCTGATGGCTTCACATCTCGCTCAGGGCGCATTGTACGATGCCCGGCGAAATTGTCTCCGTTTTACACAACACAGACAAACACCCACTCCACTCGCTCCCGCACATACACACTCCTTACTATTAACCCACATACACCTACATTCACCCTCCCCACCTCACACTCCACACAGTACCCGTACACTTCTCTATTACACGTATTTTCTTTTGCATTATTTGTACAGTCTACCCCATGTTCTTTATTACAATGAATATATTATGTCTTCCCATCTCCCTTAATAAAATCATTCTGATGGGGGGAGGGAGGGTACTGTAGTGGTGCCATATGCATCACTCTTTATTCCTTTATACATTCCATGTGCTGGTATGCCACTCCTTATTCCTTTGTACTTTCCCCGGCCTCAGACAGCCACAGTCTGGTGAGTACACTAATCTTATCCCCTGTCGCAGCTTAATTAATCCCCTCCTGGGACGCTGGTGCCAGCCTCCTTCCCTTCTCCCAGGTATGATTCATATGGGTGCAGCACACCAGGTGACGCGCTGGGTCACGTGACAATGCCACATCCGGGAGAATGAAGACACTGAATAAAAGGGGCGCGATTCACCCAGACGACAGACTATCCTACGAGCTACAGCAGAAGAAGGACCAGCCCCGCTCCTGCCGTCATCATACACCCACATATCCACATGTTCCCGCTTCGATCACATGTGGCGCTCCTGCTCTACACCACTACAGACTCTCCACTGATACTACCGACTCTCCACGACGCTGCACGACAGACTGGCCTTCCCTATATCTACAGGTACTGCATTCCTGTGTATTATCAATAAACTGTACCGTGTATTCTGGAGTCTGTTCACCCAGGTAGAAACATAAGGGCTTCCTTATCGTTTTACTGTCTTCTGTCAGAGCTGGAGGAGTTCAAAGGTGAGGTGTGTGTGTGTGTTTGTGTTTGTGTGTGTGTGTTTATGTGTGTGTGAGAGAGAGAGAGAGAGAGAGAGAGAGAGAGAGAGAGAGAGAGAGAGAGAGAGAGAGAGAGGGAGGGAGAGGCCAGGTTAAGGTGTGTGTGTGTGTGTGTGTGTGTGTGTGTGTGTGTGTGTGTGGGTGTGTGTGTGTTTAGTGGCACAGGTTATAGGAGGGTTACTTACTGCCTTAAGGAGGAAGTACAATGTTCAATGTTGGTAAATCTGAAGCAAATGATTCCTCCAAACTATTCCAAGCAACAGAACACCATTATTTTTGTAAACTTGGGCCTGTTTCCTGGCATACTTTGGAGGAATCAAGGCACTCCAATGCAACAAAAGTGTATTATTATTATTATTATTATTATCATTATTATTATTATTATTATTCTCTTAACGTGTCACTCTTTGGAAGAA
>JAWQEG010003195.1:55000-65000 GCA_033782935.1 Petrolisthes cinctipes
ATTGGTTAGTTAGTTTGAGTAAAGGGATGAATTGGAGACTATTGAAGCCTCCAAACTGTTCCACAAACCAATCCCACCTAGATATCATTATTATTACTATTATTATTATTATTATTATTATTATTATTAATAAGGAATGTGTATCAAATCAAAAAGATATTTATGAAAAGTTGTACCTTTATAATTATTATTATTACTATTATTATTATTATTATTATTATTATTATTATTATTATTATTATTATTATTATTATTATTATTTTTATTATTATCATTACTATTATTATCATTATTATTATTATTATTATTATTATTATTATTATTATTATTATTATTATTATTATTATTATTATCGATTAATATTTGTTAGATTAAGGAACCCTGTGTGTGATGTACTCAGAAAATTGGAGGTAAACGAATCCTTCAAATATTGCCACGAAACAAACACACACACACACACCCACACACGCACCTATATGGAAGGAGCTTGTTTATTTCGTGGCATAGTCAGGAGGAATCAGAAACCTCCAATTCTCATACACGATCACAGAGTCCTTAAAGATTTGTATAATATTTGATGGATAACAAATTTTGGTATATATTATTGTAAAAAAAAAAAAAAAAAAAAACAATGCTTTTTGAAGAGTTACAGAACTTGAATTATTGGACCTCATGTGGATTTGAAAACACGCATTAACAAACAAACTCACGTAAAATGCAAGTTATCTGTATTTATTATTTACAAAAACTACATATTCTTTGTGTAGTTAAGGGGATATATAGCACATTGCTTTGGGTGGTAAATCTGGAGCAAATGATTCCTCCAAACTATTCCAGGCAACAGGATACCATTATTTTTCTTCATTTGGGTCTGTTTCCTGGCATACTTTGGAGGAATCAAGGCACTCCAATATTTCAAAAGTATACCATCCCCTTAATTTGAGCTGTATGTAAGAATATGGACTGTGTTAGGTATGGTGTGTACAGTGGGCAGCATAAGTTGGCTTCATTTCCACCTGTGTATGTACAGCCACAATCAAATATCCACCCACACTTTCCTTCCATCATAGTAAATATCTTGATAATAAAGAACAACACGTGTATGATTTTGCAGCACCTCATAATAATAATAATAATAATATCCACCAACACTTTCCTTCCATCGTAGTAAATATCTTGGTAATAATGAACAATACGTGTATGATTTTGCAGCACCTCATAATAATAATTGAGAGGGTTGAGTTGAAGTAAGGTGTTGTTGTATGATTATATTTTGATATGATACTGATTATTTTGCACAATGGAAGGAAAGTGTTGGTGGTTATTTGATTGTGGCTGTACAATATCAGCTATAGTGATGTACGGTAATACAATTTTAATACAGAGATGACAGATATAGTTCTCATATGGTAAATTACGTATGATGTTATTTCCACCTGTGTATGTATGTATGTATTAGCTATAGTGATGTTGTAATACAATTTCAATACAGAGATGACAGATATAGTTCTCATATGGTAAATTACGTATGATGTTATTTCCACCTGTGTATGTATGTATGTATTAGCTATAGTGATGTTGTAATACAATTTCAATACAGAGATGACAGATATAGTTCTCATATGGTAAATTACATATGTTGTTGGAATAAAAACTGGTTCAAGGTGAGATGGACGTGAATTTATGTTGCCTGTCCCCTACTTCCACACACCCCCAGTCCCCCCCCCCCAAGCCTGTCCCCCTATTCCCGCACCCCCCAGTCCCCCCCCCCCAAGCCTGTCCCCTACTTCCACACACCCCCAGTCCCCCTCCAAGCCTGTTCCCCTATTCTCTCACCCCTCCAGTCCCCCCCCCCAAGCCTGTCCCCTACTTCCACACCTCCCCAGTCCCCCCCAAGCCTGTCCCCCTATTCCCGCACTCCCCCCAGTCCCCCCACCAAGCCTGTCCCCTACTTCCACACACCCCCAGTCCCCCTCCAAGCCTGTCCCCCTATTCTCTCACCCCTCTTGTCCCCCCCCCCCAGCCTGTCCCCTACTTCCACACACCCCCAGTACCCCCCCAATACTGTCCCCCTATTCCCGCACCCCCCAGTCCCCCTCCAAGCCTGTCCCCTACTTCCACACCTCCCCAGTCCCCCCCCAAGCCTGTCCCCCTATTCCCGCACCCCCCCCCCAGTCCCCCCTCCAAGCCTGTCCCCTACTTCCACACACCCCCAGTCCCCCTCCAAGCCTGTTCCCCTATTCTCTCACCCCTCCAGTCCCCCCCCCAAGCCTGTCCCCTACTTCCACACACCCCCAGTCCCCCCCCAAGCCTGTCCCCCTATTTCCGCACCCCCCAGTCCCCCCCCCCAAGCCTGTCCCCTACTTCCACACACCCCCAGTCCCCCTCCAAGCCTGTCCCCCTATTTTTTCACCCCTCCAGTCCCCCCCCCCCCAAGCCTGTCCCCTACTTCCACACACCCCCAGTCCCCCCACCAAGCCTGTCCCCTACTCCCACACCCCCTTAAAACCCAGAACTTACTACTGTATATTGAAGAGAAGACAAAGAAATGATGTGCTTGGGAGTAATGAGGACTTAAAACAACCACATGCAAATATCCTACAACACTTTCCTTTCATCGTGCAAATAAATCAGTATCATATCAAAATATAACCATACAACACACTAAGTCAACTCAACCCCCTCAATTATTATTATTATTATTATTATTATAAGGTGTTGTAAAATATAACCATACAACAACACTTTACATCAACTCAACCCCCTCAATTATTATTATTATTATTATTATTATTATTATTATAAGGTGTTGTAAAATATAACCATACAACAACACTTTACATCAACTCAACCCCCTCAATTATTATCATCATTATTATTATTATTATTATTATTATTATAAGGTGTTGTAAAATATAATCATACAACAACACTTTATATCAACTCAACCCCCTCAATTATTATTATTATTATTATTATTATTATTATTATTATTATTATTATTATTATTATTATAAGGTGTTGGAAATTACCATCATACAACAACACCTTATGTCAACTCAACCCCCTCAATTATTATTATTATTATTATTATTATAAGGTGTTGTAAAATAACACCATAGAACAACACCTTACATCAACTCAACGCCCTCAATTATTATCATTATTATTATTATTATTATAAGGTGTTGTAAAATATAATCATACAACAACACCTGATGTCAACTCAACCCCCTCAATTATTATCAGTATTATGAGGTGTTGCAAAATCATACACGTGTTGTTCTTTATTACAAAAATATTTATTACCATGGAAGGAAAGTGTTGGTGGATATTTGATTGTGGCTGTACAACTGACCACAAGTATTCATTCATACAAGCTGTTGGTTTCAAGATATCATAACTAATACACAAGATGTAAGACAATAATAAAACTACAACACAACTTTATACTGAAGTGAATTGTATCCTTATGGGGAAGTACAGTGTTGGTAAATCTGGAGCAACTGAATCCTCCAAACTATTCCAAGCAACAACAGAACACCATTATTTTTGTTAATCTGGTGCTGTTTCCTGGCATACTTTGGAGGAATCATGGCACTCCAATGTAACAAAAGTGAATTACCACCTTTAATACTGTATAATAATCTATGCTGTTTATAGAATAGTTTGAAGGAATTATTTACTCCAGATTTACAACCCTAGACTGTACTACTCTCTTTAAATAATCTTAAATAATCCTAGTTAATTAAGTAACTGTACAGCCAACACTTTCCTTCCATGGTAGAAAATATCTTGGTTATAAAGAATAACACATGTATGATTTTGCAACACCTCATAATAATAAAAATAATAATTGAAGGGGTTGAGGTGTTGTATGATTATATTTTGCAGCAGCACATAATAATAATAATAATTAAGGAGGTTGAGGTGTTGTTGTATGATTATATTTTGCAGCACCTCATAATGATAATAATAATAATAATAATAATAATAATTGACGGGGTTGAGTTGACGTAAGGTGTTGTATGATTATATTTTGATATGATACTGATTAATTTGTAAGATGAAAGGAAAGTGTTGGTGGATATTTGATTGTGGCTGTACAAGAATAAGTTTGGCTCCACATATGATAATTACTCTCTCTCTGGAAGTACTGGTCGGGGAGAAGCAGTGACATCTGCAAAAAAGGATACAAAACAAATTAGAGGACAACAATAAAAAAGTGTTTTGAAACTGGCAATGAATAAATAAATAAATAAATAATATTAAATAATCTACTAGTGCTGTAAAACAATTAAAATATTTTGAAATTTAAAAACTATGAATAAAATGCCAAGAGAATCAATGCTCATACAAATTAATACATAAAGCAGGGAGAATTTATATTGAAGTTATAATTTTAAAAGTAATTATAATTATGAGGAAGCTGTTGACATACAAACATACAAACAGCAGGTATAAACACTGTTGAAAAAGTGACAACAAAAAATAAAAAATATTTACAGTGTCTTAAAATTAAGGAGCCTGTGATCGTGTATGAAAATTGGAGGCTTCTGATTCCTCCTGTGTGTGTGTGTGTGTGTGTGTGTGTGTGTGTGTTTGGAGGCTTCTGATTCCTCCTGTGTGTGTGTGTGTATGTGTGTGTGTGTGTTTGGAGGCTTCTGATTCCTCCTGTGTGTGTGTGTGTGTATGTGTGTGTGTGTGTTTGGAGGCTTCTGATTCCTCCTGTGTGTGTGTGTGTGTGTGTGTGTGTGTTTGGAGGCTTCTGATTCCTCCTGTGTGTGTGTATGTGTGTGTGTGTGTGTGTGTTTGGAGGCTTCTGATTCCTCCTGTTTGTGTGTGTGTGTGTGTGTGTTTGGAGGCTTCTGATTCCTCCTGTGTGTGTGTGTGTGTGTGTGTGTGTGTGTGTGTTTGGAGGCTTCTGATTCCTCCTGTGTGTGTGTGTGTGTGTGTGTTTGGAGGCTTCTGATTCCTCCTGTGTGTGTGTGTGTGTGTGTGTGTGTGTGTGTTTGGAGGCTTCTGATTCCTCCTGACCATGTCACCAAACAACAAGCTCCTTCCATATACTGTATTTCGTTTCTAAAATTTCCTGACTTTCTTACATTATTCTTCTTCTTATGTTTCGTTCTCCTCTTTCTCAAAACAAGAATATAATTATTTATATTGATGTGCGTGTATGTTTATTATAAAAATACGTCTGTGTGTGTGTGTGTGTGTGTGTGTGTGTGTGTGTGTGTTCTTACCTATTTGTATCTTTACAGGATTGAGTCAAGCTCATAATGTCCCGTATATTAAAATCCTATTATCATATTTTTCTTTAAAGTTATGCATGGTTTTGACACACACCACTTCTTATGGATGGTAATTTGTTCCATGTGTGTGTGTGTGTGTGTGTGTTTGTTTAGATGGTAATTTGTTCCATGTGTGTGTGTGTGTGTGTGTGTGTGTGTGTGTGTGTGTGTGTGTGTGTGTGTGTTGCTAATGGTGTATGCCCAGGGTGTGTGTGTGTGTGTGTTGTGAAAGGCGGCAGACATGCTTAAAGAAAAAACATCTCACCCTCTCTCTCTCTCTCATAATCACACATACACACACTCCCTCCCTCTCTCTCTCTCTCTCTCTCTCTCTCTCTCTCTCTCTCTCATAATCACACACACACACACACTCCCTCTCCCTCTCTCTCTCTCTCTCTCTCTCTCTCTCTCTCTCTCTCTCTCTCTCTCTCTCTCATAATCATCCCCCACTTTCTCTCTCTCTTTCTCTCTCTCTCTCATTTCCCCTCATTTCTCCCTCCTTCCCTCTCCCCTCTCTCTTTCATTTTCCCTCTCTCTTCTCTCTCTCTCTCTCTCTCTCTCTCTGTCTTTGGAATGACATCGTGTAATTTCCGTAGACTTAATTTCATCTTTATCACATTCCATCCACACACACACATACCACATCCAAAAATGTGGGTTTTGGGAATAGGTAAAAAATGTTGTCGAATCCCACATTTGACCTATGGGTGTGCAAGATTAGGTCATATGGGTGGGGTTAATAGAAGGGGGCGCTAAATTTTCTCCGTTTTCCTCTACGATGCATCGTTTTTGAGTTATGGCCACTTTTTTGGAAATTTTTTGAACCTATTTTTGACCATGAAGATCTATATGAATTTGGATGAAATTTGGAATGGAAGTACAGTTGGTAAATTGAGCTAGATGTTTTTTTTCATTTTGTCTCTATGACCTTCTGTTCAAAAGTTATGTCAATTTTCGTTTCTCAAAAAAACTGACCAAATTATGACATTGATAAAAATAATGTTCAAGGATTAATTAAGGGGGTGCGGGAGTAGGGGGACAGGCTAGGGCGGGGGTTAAGGGGGTGCGGGAATAGGGGACAGGCTTTCTACCCACCCCAAGCCTGTCCCCCTACTCCCGCACCCCCTTAATTAATCCTTGAACATTATTTTTATCAATGTCATAATTTGGTCAGTTTTTTTGAGAAACGAAAATTGACACCCACACACCCACCCACGTCTCCACACCCACCCTCCCACCCACGTCTCCTTCCCACCCACACACACACCCACGTCTCCATCCCACCCACCCACCCACCCACGTCTCCCTCATACCCACCCACCCACGTCTCCTAATACCCACCCACCCACGTCTCCTTTGCACCCACCCACCCACGTCTTTTTCCCACCCACCCACCCACGTCTCTTTCCCACCCACCCACCCACACAGGTCTCTTTCTCACCCACCCACCCACCCACGTCTCCTTCACACCCACCCACCCATGTCTCCTTCACACCCACCCACCCACCCACGTCTCCTTCACACCCACCCACCCACGTCTCCTTCACACCCACCCACACACCCAAGTCTCCTTCACACCCACCCACCCACCCAAGTCTCCTTCACACCCACCCACCCACGTCTCCTTTGCACTCACCCACACACCCACCCACGAAAGCCTGTCCCATATTCCAGCACCCCCTAACCCTACCCACCCCCTCCCAGCCTGTCCCCCTACTCCCACACCCCCTAACCCCACCCACCCCCTCCCAGCCTGTCACCCTACTCCCGTACCCCCCTAAACCCCCCCCCCAAGCCTGTCCCCCTATTCCAGCACCCCCTAAACCCCACCCACCCCCTCCCAGCCTGTCCCCCTACTCCCGCACCCCCCTAAACCCCCCCCAAGCCTGTCCCCCTACTCCCTCACCCCCCTAAACCATTCTTCTTCAACCCTTCTAATTCTTTGTTCAATCCTTCCCATTCTTCTTCAACCCTTCCCATTCTTCTTCAACCCTTCCCATTCTTCTTCACCCCTTCCCATTCTTCTTCAACCCTTCTAATTCTTTCTTCAATCCTTCCCATTCTTCTTCAACCCTTCTAATTCTTTCTTCAATCCTTCCCATTCTTCTTCAACCCTTCTAATTCTTTCTTCAATCCTTCCCATTCTTCTTCAATCCTTCCCATTCTTCTCCAATCCTTCTAATTCTTTCTTCAATCCTTCCCATTCTTTTTCCAATCCTTCCCATTCTTCTTCAACCCTTCTAATTCTTTCTTCAATCCTTCCCATCCTCTTTCCAACCCTTCCCATTCTTTCTCCAATCCTTCCCATTCTTCCTTCAATCCTTCCCATTCTTTTTCCAATCCTTCCCATTCTTCGTTCAATCCTTCCCATTCTTTTTCCAATCCTTCCCATTCTTTCTCCAATCCTTCCCATTCTTTCTTCAATCCTTCCCATTCTTCTTCAACCCTTCTAATTCTTTCTTCAATCCTTCCCATTCTTCTTCAACCCTTCTAATTCTTTCTTCAATCCTTCCCATTCTTCTTCAACCCTTCTAATTCTTTCTTCAATCCTTCCCATTCTTCTTCAACCCTTCTAATTCTTTCTTCAATCCTTCCCATTCTTCTTCAACCCTTCCCATTCTTCCTTCAATCCTTCCCATTCTTCTTCAACCCTTCCCATTCTTCCTTCAATCCTTCCCATTCTTCTTCAACCTTTCTAATTCTTTCTTCAATCCTTCCCATTCTTCTTCAACCCTTCTAATTCTTTCTTCAATCCTTCCCATTCTTCTTCAACCCTTCTAATTCTTTCTTCAACCCTTCCCATTCTTCTTCAACCCTTCTAATTCTTTCTTCAATCCTTCCCATTCTTCTTCAACCCTTCTAATTCTTTCTTCAATCCTTCCCATTCTTCTTCAACCCTTCTAATTCTTTCTTCAATCCTTCCCATTCTTCTTCAACCCTTCTAATTCTTTCTTCAACCCTTCCCATCCTCTTTCCAACCCTTCCCATTCTTTCTCCAATCCTTCCCATTCTTCCTTCAATCCTTCCCATTCTTCGTCCAACCCTTCCCATCCTCTTTCCAACCTTTCCCTTTTTCTCAGCCAAGGAAAATAGGAAAAAGATGGACCTAATTAAAATTTTCGAAAATTTGACGTCCACTTGTTATCCAAATTGACGAGTGTGTAATCTATGATATTTGGGTTTGTTCTCGTACTATAAGGTTATACGAACCAAGGCCAAGAGATACAAGGCCAAGAGAGATATACCAGGTCAGGACAATAACCCCCCCACTACAGGTATCAATTTCAGGGGGAGGAGCTTACTGCCCTTTGCATCGCGTCACTGGCCATCCAAAGAAAACGAGAGATTGAAAGAGACATTGGAAGACGAACAAAAAGATTTGCCATGAAGTCTGTTGAGAACTTGAGAGAGAATTATATTTTATATTTGGAGAGAGAGAGGCATTAGAAGAAAGTAACACATAAACATTATATAAACAATTCATACAGATACACTATAACAATATAAGTCATATGCGTATTAACAAATGTATGTTGATAACAATACTATTAATATTATAATAAAAGTAAGAATAGTAATAGAAGGGAATCAAACAGTCAGAATGACACGAGAGAGAGACTGTGTATGTGGGTGTGCAGAGAGAGAGAGAGTGAATGTGTATGTGGGTGTGCGTGTAGAGAGAAGAGAGTAAAGGAAAATCTGATAATTATCCCATGGGAACAGAGTCACATGGCATTAATTCCTATTAATGATTTTGAAATACCGCCCTACATCCATTTGAAAACAGAGCGGGAGACCAACACTGATGGACAGCCAAAAGTCGACTGACAGCATAGCCCCTTCTTGACCGTGAGTTTGCCCTTTTGCTGACGTCACAGATTCACTCACCCCCCAGGTGGGAGGTGAGGAGCGCAAGTGTCCTGACCTGGTATATCTCTTGGGTATATCTCTTGGCCTTGATACAAACCATATCACACGTGTTAGACTCGTAATGAGCTAATATTAAGGGGGTGCGGGAATAGGGGGACAGGCTGGGGGGGGGGGGGGGTTAGGGGGGCGCGGGAGTAGGGGGACAGGCTTGGGGGGGTTAGTGGGGGTGCAGGAATATGGGACAGGCTTGAGGGTGTTTGGGGGGTGCAGGAATATGGGACAGGCTTAGGGGGTGTTAGGGGGGTGCGGGAATATGTTACAGGCTTTCTACCCACCCCAAACCTGTCCCCCTATTCCCGCACCCCCCAAACTCCCCCACCCCCCCAAGCCTGTCCCCCTATTCCCGCAACCCCATAGTCCCCTTCCTAAGCCTGTCCCCTACTCCCGCACCACCCCAGTCCCCCCCCCTAAGCCTGTCCCCCTATTCCCGCACCACCCCAGTCCCCCCCCTAAGCCTGTCCCCCTATTCCCGCACCCCCTTAACACTAAAATAATTATCATTCGGTTTCAGCCAATCAGCGATAATCTTGAGTATTGTTTTTTTGATGAGGGCCAATCAGAGTGAGTTACAATAAACACTTAATTTGGACTGTTATTATGTCCCGTTTTAGTATGTGGCTGGAGATATCACACTGGGGTTGGTAATAATAATAATAATAATAATAATAATAATAATAATATGTTTTAGTATGTGGCTGGAGATATCACACTGGGGTTGGTAATAATAGTAATAGTAATAGTAATAATAATAATAATAATAATAATAATAATAATAA
>JAWQEG010003196.1:0-20000 GCA_033782935.1 Petrolisthes cinctipes
ATAAATACAATTTTTTCAGCCGCGACAAATGCACTATTATTGGTAAAGTGTAACCAACACAGCTGTGATTGCTATGCATGCAATGCGGTCAGTGGGAGGTTGAGGAGTAGGCATTCACCCCCCATATGAAGAGTGGGAAGAAGCCCCTGGCCTGGAGTGGCCACTTGTATAAAGAGTATTGAGGTAATACTATTGTAAAAAGCTTCAAAGAGTTTGGGTGTGGCTCACCCTTTGGAAGCTCTTTTACTCATATCTATAATTTATTATCATTACTATATATACAAAACTTTCTGTTACCAACCAGAAAGTGTTATAATATAAGTATTATAACATATAATAAATATTATAAAAAAAAAATAAAAAAAAATTTAAACTTCAAGTAGTTTGTCTTTAGTGAGACTCGTGGGACTTAATTTCTACCAACCAACCACGGTCGAGTTAGTAAGGTCTATCGGCGCGCAGGCTGGGGTGTGAACATGGGGGGGGAGGGAGAGTAGTGTCAGGTGAGCCCACAACCATAGGGTTCAAGGCAATGTCAGGTGACATTCTAACTTGACCCGTCGTACAGTACACATCAGTTCTCCACACCCAGACCACATCCAGACCTACTGTATACCCACCAGTCCCGCGCTAACACAGTCCAGGGAAGTGCGGCGATACATACCTTCTTTTTACTAATTTGCTTAAGTAAATATTAATGTACATAAAATTATGAATAAAGTGTTTTTATTTTCCATATATATTCGCGACAGCTATAAGCACTATTATTTTTTATATACATACCTTCTTTTTACTAATTTGCTAATAAGTAAATATTAATGTGCATAAAATTATAAATAAAGTGTTTTATTTTCCATATATATTATATTCGCGACAGCAGAAGTGAGAATAATTAGAACTATAAGCACTATTATTTTTTATATACATGCGTTCTTTTTACTAATTTGCTTAAGTAAATATTAATGTGCATAAAATTATAAATAAAGTGTTTTATTTTCCATATAATTATATTCGCGACAGCAGAAGTGAGAATAATTAGAACTATAATCATAAACAAGGGATGAAAAAAAGGTGAAAGGAGGTCATGTAGGGCGATGTGAATATATATGACTTTATTTATTATTATTATTAATTTTGTAAGTTATGTGGTTGGAGAGAGCCAGTGGAAGAGTGAAAATGACAGGCATGGGTGTTTGTCCAGAGAGAGAGAGAGAGAGAGAGAGAGAGAGAGAGAGAGAGAGAGAGAGAGAGAGAGAGAGAGAGAGAGAGAGAGAGACAGAGAGAGACAGAGAGAGACAGAGACAGAGACAGAGACAGAGACAGAGACAGAGACAGAGACAGAGAGAGAGAGGAGATGAGAGAGAGAGAGAGAGAGAGAGAGAGAGAGAGAGAAGAGAGAGAGAGAGAGAGAGAGAGAGAAGAGAGAGAGAGAGAGAGACAGAGACAGAGACAGAGAGAGAGTGAGAGTCAGGAAGTAAGGAGCTATCCTCCCTATCGTGAACCGTGTCTGTGAGAGAGTGAAGCAGCGCGTCCACCGAAACCTCATATAGTATGTGGGCTCAGCTGACTGTATGCACACTGGGTATACAGCTGACCGACAGACCTTACTAACTAGACCGTACAACCAACCACAGGGTCATTTCGTGGGAACAAACTCGCTCCTCCCCAGGTTTAATGAAATGTTACAAAGAGTTGCACATTTTACCCAACTTATTCCTGAGTCAAAAAATATGTCTGTCTATACTTTTTTTTCTCTTGATTAAAAATATGAAAGCAGTTAAGTATTGATAAGTATACTATCACATACTGTATATTATAAGAAAAATATACAGGGTGTATCGCGACGTATAATCATTAACTTACACCAGAGATATATAATATAATTTAGAATATATTTTGTTGTATAAAGTATGGTGTGTGTGATCTCAGTAAAGTACAATGAATACTGATAACAACTATTTTAACTTGTGTTGTCAAATGGTGGTGAGTGGAAGCCTAATATTGTTTTCAGACCAAAGAGGCTCCTTATTTATTTCATATTAATAAGTTTTATCATGATTGTAATATTTATGTGGAAGCCTAATATTGTTTTCAGACCAAAGAGGTCTTATTTATTTCATATTAATAAGTTTTATCATGATTGTAATATTTATGTGATGTTCTATAACGTACATTGAATCATATTTTCAATGCAGAGGGATAATACCAGGCCTGTATAAAATAACATTCGACAAAATATGATTAATATCTTTTGAAGGTTAGGTAAACTCTACCGACATAATGGCTACCTGCAAGTCTTAGCATTTCACGGATTTTCTTCTTATACAGACCTGTGTGAAGCATAATACACTGAGATGGATTGGGACATGTAGAGAGAATGCAAGGTGTGGAGTTTGTAAAGAAGGTGGTATGGAAGTGAAGTTGTGGCACCTGGTGTGAGAGGCAGACCACCGGTTAGATGGCAGAACAGAGTGGAAGAGTATGTAAAGGAGAGTAATGTGAGGGACAGAGTAGGGAGTGTTGGAACAGAGTGGAAGAGTATGTAAAAGAGAGTAATGTGAGGGGCAGAGTAGGGTTTGAACAAGTAAGGAAGGGAGTGTTGGAACAGAGTGGAAGAGTATGTAAAGGAGAGTAATGTGAGGGACAGAGTAGGAGTGTTGGAACAGAGTGGAAGAGTAAGTAAAGAGAGAGTAATGTGAGGGGGGGGAGAGTAGGGATTGACCAAGTAAGGAGGGAGTGTTGGAACAGGGACAACTGGACACACTTCTGCCGTGGCCACCCCCTTGAGGCGTCAGAGCTATAGATAGATAGATATCGTACACACTTACTTTCGATTTTGTGTGGTTCATGTTGTTTGGGGTGGTGTAGGGGGGGAGATGGAATTGAATCCTGGTGGGGGTGAGGTCGGGGGCCACATTGGGGCCACGGAGCGCTGTGTGGGAGCCGTGGGACCCGCGTGGTGGTGGTGTGGGTGGTGGTGGTGGGTGGTGTGCCCCGATGCCAGCCGACGATGGGGTTGGGGGCGGTGTGGGGCATAGGTGTCAGATGATGATGATGATGTTGTTGTTGTTGTTGATGTTGGTGATGTCCGCCGGTCGAGGAGGAGGAGGAGGCGGCGGCAGAGGTGAGTTGTTGTTGTTGTTGATGATGATGGTTGGTTGTTGTTGTTGTTGTTGTTGTTGTTGGTTGTAGTTGTGGTATAAGGAATCAGGTTACTCCACAGTGAGTAAGGGTCCTTCATTAAGTTGTTGTTCCATGCTCTTCATCCAGTGTGGTGGTGAATCTGAACGTGAGTCTGTGAGTTGGCCTGAGGAGACGATGGCTGGGTCCAATACTGTAAGGTCTGGTGGTGCTGTTATTGTTAGTCCAACCTGGAATATTAAGATGGTTTGGTTATTAATATTTTTATACTCTCACACACACACACACACTCTCTCTCTCTTTCTCACACACATACTCTCTCTCTCTCTCACACACACAACACATTCTGGCTGGTTGTGCTGTTGTTGTTAGTCCAACCTGTAATGTTAAGATAGTTTGGTTATATTCTCTCTCTCTCTCTCTCTCTCTCTCTCTCTCTCTTCTCTCTCTCTCTCTCTCTCTCTCTCACACACACACACATATACTCTCTCTCTCTCTCACACACACACATTCTGGCTGGGTCCAATACTGTAAGGTCTGGTGTGCTGTTGTTGTTAGTCCATCCTGTAATATTGAGATAGTTTGGTTATATTCTCTCTCTCTCTCTCTCTCTCTCTCTCTCTCTCTCTCTCCTCTCTCACACACACATATACTCTCTCTCTCTCTCTCTCTCTCTCTCACACACACATATACTCTCTCTCTCTCTCTCTCACACACACATTCTGGCTGGGTCTAATATTGTCAGGTCTGGTGTGCTGTTGTTGTTAGTCCAACCTGTAATGTTAAGATGGTTCAGTTATTAATAATTTATACCCTCTCTCTCTCTCTCTTTCTCACACACACACACTCTCTACACACACACTCTCTCTCTCTCTCTCACACACACACACACTTTCTCTCACACACACACATTCTGGTTGGGTCTAATACTGTAAGGTCTGGTGTGCTGTTGTTGTTAGTCCAACCTGTAATGTTAAGATAGTTTGGTTATTAATAATTTATACCCTCTCTCACACACACACACCCTCTCTCTCTCTCTCTCTCTCTCTCTCTCTCTCTCTCTCTCCTCTCTCTCTCTCTCTCTCTCTCTCTCTCTCACACACATTCTGGCTGGGTCTAATACTGTCAGGTCTGGTGTTAGTCCAACCTGTAATATGGAGATAGATTGGTTATTTGGAAAGCATGTGTGTGTGTATTTGGGAGTGTGTGTGTGTTTTGAAAGGGAGGGAGGAAGAGGAGGGAGAGAGGAGAAGGGATAGGGAGAGAGGAAGGGAAGGGGAGAGAGAAGGAGGAGAGAGGAAGGGAGGGAGAGAGGAAGGGAGGGAGGAAAGGAGAGGAAGGTAGGAAGGGAAGGAAGGAGAGAGAGAGGAAGGAGAGAGAGAGGAAGGAAAGAAGGGAAGGAAAGGAAGGAAAGAAGGGAGGAAAGGAAGGAAAGAAGAGAGAGGGGAAAGGAAGGAAAGAAGGAAGGAGAGAGGGAAAGGAAGGGAGGAAGGAGAGAGGAAAGGAAGGAAAGAAGGGAGGAAGGAGAGAGGAAAGGAAGGAAAGAAGGGAAGGGAAGGGAAAGGAAAGGAAGGTAGGGAGTGAAGGAAAGGAAAAGGAAAGGAAGGTAGGGAGGAAGGAAAGGAAGAGGAAAGGAAGGTAGGGAGAAGGAAGGGAGGGAAAGAAATAATAGGAAATAATATGCATCTATAAAAACGATACAGTTGTCAAAGTGAAATCCCCTTTTAATTATCTTTTTCAACAAGTACCTAGGTATACTGGAGAGATCAATTAGAAAAAAGAAAGAATTATCTCTAAGACCAGTGATTTGATTGATTGATTGATATTAGGCACCACAACAGTGAGGTCATATAGCGCCAGAAGAAGGTGATAGAGAGGTGTGACGGCAAGCAGGAAAGAAATATCTAAGACCAGTGAGGTAAAATTATAAATGGAAACTGAAAAAAGGTGTGTATTTTACTTAAGACAAACAAAAATTAATATATTTTAAGTGGTTATAAAAAGAAAGAAATATAAAAGTGGAAATAGAAAAAAAGGTCATAATTTTTTTTACCTAAGACAAATAAAAAGTAATATATTTAAATGTGTATAAAAAGAAAGAAATATATTTAAATGTGTATAAAAAGAAATAAATATCTCCCAAGGCCAGTGAGGGAAAAATATAAATGGAAACTGAAAAAAAAGTGTGTATTTTACTTAAGACAAATAAAAAGTAATATATTTAAGTGTGTATAAAAATAAAAAAATATATATAAATGGCAATAGAAAAAAAAGTATATATATATTTTACCTAAGACAAAAAGTTATATAAAAAAAATAAAAGTGGAAATAGAAAAGTGTATATATATTTTACCTAAGAAAAAAAAAAAAGTAATATATTTTTAAGTGTATAAAAATAAAAAAAATAAAAATGGAAATAGAAAAAAAGTGTATATATATTTTACCTAAGACAAAAAATTATATATATATTTTTTTTTATAATATATAATTTTTATATATATTATTTGTGTGTGGTAAATTTGGAGTAAGAAATGATTCCTCCTAATTATTCCAGGCAATAACAGGATATTATTATTATTTTTATTTTTTCATGTGTGTGTGTGTGTGTGTGTGTGTGTGTGTGTGTGTGTGTGTGTGTGTGTGTGTGTGTGTGTGTGTGTGTGTGTGTGTGTGTGTGTGTTTCCTGGCATACTTTGGAGGAATCAAGGTGCTCCAATCTTATTAAAATTATATTATGCCCTTAAGGCTTCAACACACACACACACACACAAACAAACACAAAAAAAAAAATACATACACACACACAAACAAATACGACATAAACAAACACACATACATACACACAAACAATAAAAAACAAACACACAAACAAAAAAATACATACACAAACAAAATGACAACACACACACAAAAAAAAAAAAAAAAAAACACACACACACACACACAAACACAAAAAAAACAGACAAACAAACACAAAAAATACACACACAAACAAACAAACACATACACAAACAAAAAGACAACACACACACAGACAAACACACACATAAACAAACAAACACACACAGAAAAATACATACACAAACACAAACAAAAAAACACAGACAAACACACACAGACAAACACACACATAAACAAAACAAACACACACACAGAAAAATACAAATACACCACAAACACACAAAAACACATAAACGCAACGTACCTTTGTGTGAATTAGCTAGAGAACTCATTGTAAGTTGATGTAAGAGAGACTGTTGCGATGGATGCTGTTGTTGTTGTTGTTGTTGTTGATGTGCCATATTAATAAAGTTAGTGAGTGTGTTATTCTGTGATGTGGGTGTGGTGGCAGCGGCGGCCAGAGAGTTGAGTGTGTTGACGGTGTTGAGTGTGTTCATTGTGGTCACCGAACTCATGGAGGGGAGGATGGAGCGTAGTCCGTTCTCGAAATCCTTCAGGAGGAAGGGCGTCCGGACCTTTGGGTATCCCTCCGAGGCCTGGTGGGGCGTGGAGAGTTGTTGTTGTTTGCGGTTGTGGTTGTTGTTGTTGTTGTTGAGAGGCATTGAGGGAAGATGTATCCATACCCAGTAGGGAAGATGTTGCAAGGAGGTGTGGTGGTAGTGCGTTGGCGAGGTTTGCCCCGGTGTTCCCGCCCCCTAACATGGCCGCCCCGAGCCCCGGTGGCACCCCCAGGCCGCTACTACCCACCATGCCGTTGATGGGGGGTGGTACGGAGGGCCCGGTACCCATGCCAGACCCCAGAGCACCCATAAACGGAGGGAGGAGTTTACTGTGTTCGGGTTGTTGGTTTGGTCTTGGTGGCAGTGTCGAGAAGGAATTAAACCCGCCGCTTAGACCGTTAAAACCTGGTGGGGGTAGACGGACACGCGATTGGCTGCTCAGGTTATTGTTGTTGATGTTGTTATTGGTGTTGTTGTTTGGTGTTGGTGTTGGTGTTGTTGATGAGGTCGCGTTGGTGTAGTCTAGTAGTGATTTGAGGCCTGCTCTTAATTGCTGCTGTTGGTGTTGTTGATGTTGGTGGTGTTGTTGTTGTTGTTGTTGTTGTAGCTGCTGTTGTTGTTGTTGTTGTTGTTGTTGTTGTTGTTGGTGGTGTTGATGGTGGAGGTGGTGTTGTTGTTGTGGTTGTAACTGAGTGCTGTGATGGTGGTGTTGCTGCTGCTGTTGTTGTTGTTGTTGTTGTTGATGGTGTTGGTGTTGTTGTTGTTGGGTCATCTGGTGTCGTCGTAACTGTTGCTGTTTCTGTTCAATCTTTATATCCTCTGCCAGGGCCTTGTTAGTCTCCTCGAAGGGGTCAAAGCCGAGTTCGTCATCTACAAGGTTGTGGCTGGTGTTGGGAAGATCCTCACTCTTCTCAAAGTCAAATATACAGTTCCATGTGTTGTTGGTGTGTGTGTGTGTGTTGGTGTTGTGTGTTTGTGATGATGTTGATGATGATGGGAATACACTGTCCATGTCAAACACTTCTGGCTTGCTGCTCCAGTCTGAAAAAAACACACAAAAAAACAAGATAAAACATGAAAATAAAATAATACACACACCAGAATAAAACTATGCATACATACATACAGTCGTGGTAAAAAACAAGCCTGGATACATATTTTGGATTGCCAGTGTACAGCCACAATCAAATATCCACCAACACTTTCCTTCCATCGTAGTTAAATATCTTGGTAATAAAGAACAACACGTGTATAATTTTGCAGCACCTCATAATAATAATAATAATAATAATAATAATAATATCCACCAACACTTTCCTTCCTTCCATGGTACAAATAAATCAGTATCATATCAAAATATAATCATACAACAACAACACCTTATGTCAACTCAACCCCCTCAATTATTATTATTATTATTATGAGGTGGTGCAAAATTATACACGTGTTGTTCTTTATTACCAAGATATTTACTACGATGGAAGGAAAGTGTTGGTGGATATTGGATTGTGGCTGTACAGTAGTTAGTTGTGGATTAAAATAAATGTTTTGTTGAGAAACTTACAGTGAAATAAGTTCAAGACAAAATATATATCAATACTGTATGACTAAATAATAAATACTATAAAAAATAGAAATTAGTCTTTGGAAATTTCTACACACGTTTAAGAGAATGTGTTTGTTTATAGAATTTAAAGTATAAATAATATTACCTGTAGTTGTGTCCTGTGTGTGATGGTGGTGGTGGTGGTGACTGTTGTTATGTTGGTGGTGATGGTGGTGGTGGTGTGGTGAGGCTGACGAGGCTGGTGGAGGGAGTGGTGGTGGTGGAGAGGAGCGCTGCAGAGGGAGGGAGGGGCCGGAGGAGAAGAAACTGTTGCTATTGTCGGAGAAAAGTTTAGCAGCTGCGACGGCGGAACGCGAGGCAAACTGCTGGGGCGGGGGGAGTGATGAGGAGGGCTCGGAGGAGGAGGAGAGGGAGGAGGGGGGCGTCTGGAGTGGGGACGAGTCGAGGGGGACCGGGGACGACGGGGCCAGGGGAGCAGAGGGGGGCGTCGGTGAGGATCCCTGGTGGAGCAGAAGACCGTGTGTGTTGTGGTGGTGGTGGTGGTGGTGGAGAAGGTTGTGGTTGTGGTGCTCAAATGTCGGTGGTGGAGTGGTGGAGGCGGAGGAGGTACAACTCTGGTGGCCGGATGATGGAGGTGAGGAGGAGGAGGACGCGGCGGCAGGACTGTCACCGCTGCTGCTACCTCCGCCTCCACTGCCACCACTGCCACCGACCACCACGTCCACACCCAGACCGTTTGTGCCGTTGGTGCTTGATGTGCCGTTGTTGACGCCTCGGTCTCTCTCTTTGCTGCCTCTGTAAATGGGATTATTAGATTAAGACCCATAGATAAATAGTAAATAAATATCTTTGTTCTCTGTCTCAAATGGATGGGAATATCAGATTAAGACCCATAGATAAATAGTAAATAAATAAATAAATACCTTCGTTGTTTCATACACAACACCCTAGATAAACAATGAATTAATATCTTTGTTATCTCTGTCAATGGGATTATTAGATTAAGACCCATAGATAAATAGTAAATAAATAAATAAATACCTTTGTTTTCTCATACACAAGACCCTAGATAAACAATGAATAAATACCTTTGCTGTCTGTGTCAATGGGATTATTAGATTAAGACCCATAGATAAACAATGAATAAATAAATAAATACCTTTGTTATCTTATACACAAGACCCTAGATAAATAATGAATAAGCTATCTTTGTCAACGAAATTACCAGAATTATAATATACAAGACGCTGAATAAATAATGAATAAATACCTTAACTGTCTCATACTCAACACCTTAGATAAACAATGACAATTATAATACACAAAACGCTGAATAAACAATGAATAAATACCTATGTTGTCTCTGTCAACGAAATTACCACAATTATAATATACAAGACCCTAGATAAATAATGAATAAATACCTTAACTGTCTGTCTCAAATATATTACCAGAATTATTATACAGATGACCCTAGATAAATAATGAATAAGTTATCTTTGTCAACGAGATTACCACAATTATAATATACAAGATTCTGAATAAACAATGTTGCCGCCTGTGTCTCAAATATATTACCGGTATTAGTACAGAAGTGGACCTTAATTCAGCAGTGTTGCCAGATCCGGCTGGGTCCTAGTATTTTACCCCTGTCATTTATTGTACTTTATCACGATTATTTCCCGGTAGTTTGCCCAGGTTAGGTCCCGGTAGTCTGATGCGGTCTAGGTTAGGTTAGGTTAGGTTAGGTCAGGTCAGGTAAGGTCAGGCTAATTTCAAAATGCCCCATTTGAATATGCCCTATCTTGGAAACGGGGCATTTGAGGAAGAAAAACCATAGAAGAAAAGTGTCTTAGAATGGTCCAAAATAGTGGGTAATGACAGTAAAATATCTATTATACAGTAAGGTCCACTTCTGTACCTTTACCGTATTACCAGAATTATTATACACATTATGTAAACAATGAATAAATTCTTGTATCTATCACTTCATTTTACACTCCAAGTCATTCATTGAAGATCACCAAATGTTTTCCCAGGCTTGTTATTCATTACCATAAAATATATTAACTGGTTTAATGATCCTGTGTAATTATCTTTGTTATTATTACTGTACTAATATTATTATGTATTATTATTATTATTGACAAGTAAATACTGTAATAACAAGTGTACAGTCCTCACCTTTTTGTTATATTATTATTATTATTGTTATTATTATTATTACTGTGTTCTTCTGTATCCTTGTTATTATTACTCTACTAATATTATGGTATTATTATTATTATTATTATTGACAAGTAAATAATAACAAGTGTACAGTCCTCACCTTTTTGTTATATTATTATTATTATTATTATTATTATTACTATTATTATTATTGTGTTCTTCTGTATCTTTGTTATTATTACTCTACTAATATTATGGTATTATTATTATTATTATTCATTAATATTAAAGGTTATAGGTGCACCAATGTGTATATAAGTCAATGTGTATATGAAACACAACTATAACAACACATTACAAGTATGATGAGTGGCACACAGACCTCTCCACCCATGTCACACCTCAGATACCTTTGGCTATGTCTGTTTTAAGTAGGAACACCTCAGATACCTTGGGTTATGTCTGTGTTAAGTAGGAACACCTCAGACAGCTTTGGTTATGTCTGTGTAAGTAGGAACACCTCACACAGCCCACTCAAATCCCCCCCACCCCACCATGCTGACAGGTGTGGTAACCTCTGGCATCAGAGGCATTTTTAACGTGTCCCGAGCAGAATCGAACACTGGGCCACAGAATTGCAGCCACAGACTCTACCACTGTGATAACCAGAAGCTGAAGGGTAAGTAATAACTATCTATCTATAGCTCTGATGCCTGGTTCCCTCCAAGGAGGTGGCCACGGCAGAAGTGTGTCCAGTTGTCCCTGTTCCAACACTCCCTCCTTAAATCCTGTCCACACTGAGCCACATGTTGTGTGTTGTGATGCAGGTGGATGTGTTGAAAATTGAGGGTAATGTCCACACAGTGAGCCTCACCACCCAGTGTGTGTGTGTGTGTACACGTTGTTAGACTCTAGTTCGTGTGAGTATTATTGTGCATGTGTGTATTATTATTGTGTGTGTGTATTATTGTATGTGTGTGTCTGTTCACACTCCCAACCACCACTGGCAAGTAGTGTTGCACAACGTGAAGTAGACAAATGGTGGGAATCCCCTCAACACGTAGAAAATTTGAATTTTCAACGTGTTGAATCAACGCATTGCATAATGTGTGACTCAGTGTGGACGGGGCTTAAGTAAATAATAACTAGTGTACAGTAACAACAACAACTTACCTTTTTGTTATATTATTATTATTATTATTAATATTGTGTTCATCTGTATTCATATTTTTACTCTATTATTATTATCATTATTTATTAATATTAACAAGTATATACTCCTCACCTTTTTGTGATATTATTATTATTATTATTAATATGTTCTTCAGTAGGTGTATTTCTGGTTGAGGTATTATTTCTGTCAGATTTATTAGTCTTGCTTTTCTTTCCTTCTTTATTGGTACTGGTGTTGGTAGTACTGGTGTTGGTACTGGCGGCAGCATTAAGTGATGGCCAGGCCTCCACCACCGCCACCGCCGCCGTGTTCACCCCGGGGGCGGCCGCTTCCTGGAGGAGGAGGTGGTTCTTGGGTGTGCTGTTGTTTTCCTTGCCTGTGCCTCTCTTGTTGTTGTTGTTGTTGTTGTTGGGTATACCGACGACGACGCTGCCGCCCCCGCCGACGCATGTGTTGTTGTTGTTGTTGTTTGTGGGTGGTGTGGTGCCTGGTTGTGTTGTCGGATTCGTACTTCTGTCGATACAAATGGTTAATTATAGAAAAAATAAATAATAATAATAATAATAATAATAATAATAATAATAATAATAATAATAATAATAATAATAATAATAAAAAAATAATAATAATAATAACAATAATATTAATGATATTCTTAATATTTTCCGTTTTACAATGTTATTATAAGCTTCTTTGATTTGTAATAATAATAATAATAATAATAATAATTATATTCTCTGTATTTTACTTACATATTAATATTAATTATACTTACATATCTAATTAATTATACTTACATATCTAATTAATTTTACTTACATATTTTTATCGCAGACAGGATTTCCTAAATATTGATCTTGGAGTTTCTTTTCAAATTCTTGATGTTTTCCTTGTTGCATTTCTTCTTTAGTAAAACTTGCCGATTCATCACCTGCAAAAAAAAGTGTTACCAATATAAATAAATATCTTGTGTACATTGATGATTTGTGTACTATTATGATTGAAGGTATACTATTACTATTATTACTACTACTACTACTACTACTACTACTACTACTACTACTACTACTACTAATAATAATAATTAGGGCCCGGATAGTTATGCATTTGCATATTTCATATGCAAATGCATATTTTGCGTGATTTCTATGATAAGTGCATATTTCCTAGATAACTGCATATAAATGCATATTTTGGTAAAATATTCATCTGAACACAAGTGGTACTGGGAGGTGAGGTGAGGTGAGGTGTGGTTTGGTGAAATGAGGTGAGGTCACGTCTCTTTAATCTGTCGTTTCTGGTCCTTGGTATTTCTGGGTTACCCCCACCCCCCCCCCCCCCTGACTGTTGTTGCTGCAGCAGCCAGTCAGGAGCAGTGCTGCTGTGTCCAGCTACTCTCTTCAGCTGCTCGTGAAAATGCCCAAAGTACAAAGAAACCAAAATGAAGTGTTGAGATGATATGTGATGGAATTTGGTGCATTTACTACTGATGGAAGTGTACTGTTTTGTAAATATTGTGAAGCACCAGTGACTGACAGACAGCAAGATATTTCCAGTCCAGCAACACCTTAAAACATCCAAACACATCCAACTCCAAGCTGTTAAGTCCAATAGTGTACAGAAGGAGTAACAACTACTTCTTGTATGTTCCAGTAAGTCCGGACCTCATCGTTCCCAGTTCAACACAGATTTGTGCAAGGCATTTGTTTCAGCAGATATTCCATTACATAAACTGAATAACAAGTGCCTAAAGTCTTTCCTAGAACAGTATACTGGAAAAAAGGTGCGTGACGAATCAACATTACGTAAGAACTATGTTTCACAATTGTTCAAGGACACAATGGAAAGAAAATATGGGTGTTACTCGATGAAACTACTGATGTGAAGCAACGGTGTATTGTGAACCTTGTTTTTGGTGTATTAGAAGATGAAACAGAGCGAGGTGAATGTTGGTGTACTATCTAAAGTCAACCAATGCATATTTGTCCAGTTTTTAGTGCATATTTGTCCAGTTTTTAGTGCATATTTGTCCAGTTTTTAGTGCATATTTGTCCAATTTTTAGTGCATATTTGTCCAATTTTTAGTGCATATTTGTCCAATTTTTAGTGCATATTTGTCCAATTTTTAGTGCATATTTGTCCAATTTTTAGTGCATATTTGTCCAATTTTTAGTGCATATTTGTCCAATTTTTAGTGCATATTTGTCCAATTTTTAGTGCATATTTGTCCAATTTTTAGTGCATATTTGTCCAATTTTTAGTGCATATTTGTCCAATTTTTAGTGCATATTTGTCCAATTTTTAGTGCATATTTGTCCAATTTTTAGTGCATATTTGTCCAATTTTTAGTGCATATTTGTCCAATTTTTAGTGCATATTTGTCCAATTTTTAGTGCATATTTGTCCAATTTTTAGTGCATATTTGTCCAATTTTTAGTGCATATTTGTCCAATTTTTAGTGCATATTTGTCCAATTTTTAGTGCATATTTGTCCAATTTTTAGTGCATATTTGTCCAATTTTTAGTGCATATTTGTCCAATTTTTAGTGCATATTTGTCCAATTTTTAGTGCATATTTGTCCAATTTTTAGTGCATATTTATCCAATTTTTAGTGCATATTTGTCCAATTTTTAGTGCATATTTGTCCAATTTTTAGTGCATATTTGTCCAATTTTTAGTGCATATTTGTCCAATTTTTAGTGCATATTTGTCCAATTTTTAGTGCATATTTGTCCAATTTTTAGTGCATATTTGTCCAGTTTTTAGTGCATATTTGTCCAGTTTTTAGTGCATATTTGTCCAGTTTTTAGTGCATATTTGTCCAATTTTTAGTGCATATTTGCATGCATATTTCATGTTTTTTTAGAGCATAACTATCCGGGCCCTAATAATAATACTGATACTACTACTACTACTAATAATAATACTGATAATACTAATACTTCTAATAACAATAATAATAATACAACTAATCATAAGAATAATAATAATAATAATAATAAGGTATAAATAAATATAATAACAATAATAATGATAATCCTATTCATACTACTACTAATAATAATAATAACAACAATAATAATACTAACAATAATACTAATAATAATAATAAAATATAAGTTTAACATTATACTTACCTAGTTCAAGAAGATAATAATAATAATAATAATAATAATAATAATAATAATAATAATAATAATAATAATAATAATAATAATCCTATTCATACTACTACTACTACTACTACTACTAATAATAATAACCATAATATACAACAACATAAATTTAATATTATACTTACCCAGTTCATGAAGAAAATAACAATACAACTACTAATAATACTAATACGAATAAAAATAATAACAAAAATAACAATAATAATACTACTACTAATAATAAACATAATATACAACAATATAAGTATAATAATAATACTTACCTAGTTCATGAAGGTAATAACAATAAAAATAATAATAATAATAATAACAAAAATACTAATAATAATACTAATAATAATAATACTACTACTAATAATAATAATACAATATAAATATAATAATATACTTACCCAGTTCATGAAGATAATAACAATGATAACAAAAATAACAATAATATTACTACTACTAATAATAATAATAAAAAAAAAAAAAAAAAAAAAAAAAAAAAATAATAATAATAATAATAAACATAATAATAATAACATACATACCTAGTTCATGAAGATAATACTACTACTACTACTACTAATAATAATAATAATAATGATAATAAAAATAACAATAATAATACTAACAATACTACTACTAAAAATAATAATAATAAACATAATAATAACACTTACCTAGTTCATGAAGGTACATACAGTCTGGTTTTGGACACTGTTGGTTTTTCATAAAGTGTGAGCAATATTATACTTACCTAGTTCATGAAGATAATAATAATAATAATAATAATAATAATAATAATAATAATAATAATAATAATAATAAAAATAATAATAATAATAAAAATAATACTAAAAATAATACTAAAAATAACAATAATAAGAATAATAATAATAACAATAATAAAAAAAAAAAAAAAAAAAAAAAAAAAAAAAAATAATAATAATAACAACAACAACAAAACACTTACCTAGTTCATGAAGGTACATACAGTCTGGTTTTGGACACTGTTGGTTTTTCATAAAGTGTGAGCAATACTTTGTGGTGCCGAGTGAAGCTTTCAGTGTACGACCGTCCACGTGTATGTTGTTCACCGCCTGTATGGCTCTCAGGGCATCCTCTGCTCTCTGGTACGTCACATAGGCTGACGCACTCGGACCCTACAAGATACGGTGATGTTAATATTAACTAATAATAATAATAATAATAATAATAATAATAATAACTAATAATAATAACTAATAATAATAATAATAATGCATCTCACTTCATAATTTATATTTAGGGGGTGCAGGATTTGGGGAACAGGCTCGGGGGGTGCAGGAGTAGGGGGGACAGGTTTGGGGGGTGCAGGAATTGGGGGGGGGAGGTTAGGGGGGTGCGGGAGTAGGGGGACAGGCTTGGGGGTGGTTTTGGGGGGTGTTCGAGTAGGGGGACAGGTTTGGGGGAGGTTAGGGGGGTGCGGGAATAGGGGACAGGCTTGGGGGGGGAGGGTTAAGAGGGTGCAGGAATAGGGGGAGGGTTAGGGGGGTGCGGGAATAGGGGGACGGGCTTGGGGGGGGGGTATTAGTGGTATTAGTAATTTACTAACTTAGATGTAAACAAACAGAAATAATAATAATAATAATTCAGTTTGATCTTACACATAACATTAATATTAACTACCATCAATGTACAGTAATTCACTATTAACTTACTAACCGAGATGTAAACAAATAGAAATAATAATAATAATAATTCTGTTTGATCTTACACATAATATTAATTAACTACCATCAATGTACAGTAATTCACTATTAACTTACTAACCGAGATGTAAATAAACGGAAATAATAATCCTGTTTGGTCTTACACTTTGTAATAGAATAATTTTTATGTGATATCTTGTACTTCTGAGTGAATGAGTTAGTGTTTTCTATTACTAATATTAAACTAAACTTCTGAGTGAGTGATTGTTTTCTATTACTAATATTAAACTAATTAAACTAACATTAAACTAAACTTCTGAGTGAGTGAGTGAATATTCTCTCTTACTAATATTAAACTAATATTAAACTAATATTAAACTACTTAAACTAATATTACACTAACTAAACTAATATTAAACTAATCAAACTAACATTAAACAAATTAAACTAATTAAACTAACATTAAACTAATCAAACTAATATTAAACTAAACTTCTGAGTGAGTGAGTGAATATTTTCTATAACTAATATTAAACTAAAATTAAACTAAACTTCAAAATGAGTTAGTATTCTCTCTTACTAATATTAAACTAATCAAACTAACATTAAACTAAACTTCTGAGAGAGCGAGTATTCTTTATTACTAATACTAAACTAATTAAACTAATATTAAACAAAACTTCTGAGTGAGTTAGTATTCTCTCTTACTAATACTAAACTAATTAAACTAAACTTCTGAGTGAGTTAGTATTCTCTATTACTAATACCAAACTAATTAAATTAATATTAAACTAAACTTCTGAGTGAGTGAGTGAGTTAGTATTCTCTTTTACTAATATTAAACTAATTAAACTAATATTAAACTAATTAAACTAATATTAAACTAAACTTCTGAGTGAGTTAGTTAGTATTCTCTCTTACTAATATTAAACTAATTAAAATAAACTTACTAATATTAAACTAAACTTTTGAGTGAGTGAATATTCTCTCTTACTAATATTAAACTAAACTTCTGAGTGAGTGAGTTAGTTAGTATTCTCTCTTACTAATATTAAACTAACTAAACTAATATTAAACTAATATTAAACAAATTAATCTAATATTAAACTAATTAAACTAATATTAAACTAATCAAACTAACATTAAACTAAACTTCTGAGTGAGTTAGTGAATATTCTCTCTAACTAATATTAAATAAACTAAACATTAACAAATAACAATATATATTTACCTGAGACCCAGCATAACTGGTGCTGTGGTTTATTACTACTTTATGTATTTTTCCAAATTTTCCAAAGTAGTCCGGTTTTTTTAATGTCTGAAATAGAAATAATATTGACATTAGGAATCTTAAAAAAATAGTGTAATTATATATTTTAAATTTAATGTCTGAAATAGAAATAATATTGACATTAGGAATCTTGAAAAATATACTGTAATTAGATATCTTAAATTTAATGTTTGAAAAAAAAATAATATTGACATTCGTAGTCTTGAAAAAATATATTGTAATTAAATATCTTAAATTTAACGTCTAAAATAGAAATAATATTGACATTAGGAATCTTGAAAAAACTTATTGTGATCATATATTTTAAATTTAATGTTTGAAATAGAAATAATATTGACATTAGAAGTCTTGAAAAAATATATACTGTAATTATATATCTTAAATTTAATGTTTGAAATAGAAATAATATTGACATTAGAAGTCTTGAAAAATATACAGTAATTATATATCTCAAATTTCCAAAAGTAGTCCAGTTTTTTTAATGTCTGAAACAAAAATATATTGACAATAGTAATCTTGAAAAAATATATACTGTAATTATATACAGGCAACCCCTGTTTAACGAACGTTCACACAACGAAATTTCGCTACAATGAAGGTTTTACTTTACTACCATTTGCTCGCATAACGAACACCAAAATCGCTAAAACGAATTTTTTTTACCGAGTTTGAAAACCCCGCAAGGCGATAGTAGGTCGAGTATAGCAGCGCCTCTATCGGAAAAAATGCGCATCACTCGCTCGTACACGCTCACTCCCGCGCTACAGTTCAAACCAACAACAGTGTCTCTCTTGTGCAGTAAAAGTAACTTTTGCTCATCATGTCACCCAAACGCCCTGCTACCAGCCCTGCAATGTCACCTAGTGCTACAAAGAAGACAAGGAAGTACCCTACTCTGGAAGTGAAACTGGATATTATTCATAGGCACGAGAGAAGGGAGAAAACCAATAGTATTGCTCGTCATCATGGCCTGGCTCCATCCACTGTCTCTACTATTTTCAAGGCAGCAGACTCCATCAACAAGGCTGGGCAGACTGTAACTTCTCTGCAAGCCAAAAGGACTACCCAAACTCGTGACCCTGCATTTGATAAGATGGAAACGCTTCTAGAGATGTGGATAAACGACCAGGTACGTCGACGTATGCCGATTTCTACAGCCTTAATTACTGCCAAAGCATTATCACTCTGGGAAGATATCCAGACAAAGTTGCCTGAGGAGGAAAAGGCAAAGATTCCCTTTGATGCAAGCAAGGGGTGGTTCGATTGTTTCCGTAAACGAGCTGGTCTGCACAACATACGGACAACAGGGGAATCAACCAGTGCCGATCAACCAGCTGCTGATGCCTTTAAGTCTATATTGAAGCAGCATATCTCCGAGGGCGGTTACTCCAACAGACAGGTCATTAATTTGGACGAGACTGGCCTGTATTGGAAAAAAATGACTTCCAAGACTTTCATCTCTCAAGAGGAAAAGAAGGCACCAGGATTTAAAGTGGCTAAGGATAGGCTAACACTCTCACCTGGGGGTAATGCAGAGGGTGACCTGAAGCTGAAACCACTCCTGATTTATCAGTCAGAGAACCCTAGGGCACTGAAGGGCTTCACAAAGGCACAACTTCCAGTTATTTGGAAGTCCAACAAGGCCTGGCTCACTTCCTCCCTTTGCCAGGATTATGTGTGTGGCTATCTCTCACCAGCATTAAAAAAATATGCTGCAAATAATAACATGGCTAACTGTTTCCTGCTGATCCTTGACAATGCCCCAAGCCACCCACGTGTCATGGAAGATTGGGCTGATAACATTGAGGTCTTGTTTATGCCGCCAAATACCACATCTTTGATCCAGCCCATGGATCAGACCGTCATCGCCGTCTTTAAGGCCTACTACCAGCAACGCACTATGGCACAGCTGGTGCAGGCACTGGACAACAAACCCAATCTCACCATTCGGGAATACTGGCGCCAGTATAATATCAAGAAGGGGATTGATAACATCACTGCCTCCTGGAAAGTGGATGCCAAAACTATGAATGTGGCATGGAGTAAAGTTTGGCCTGAATCGACCAATAATTTTACTGGCTTCGTCCCCACCAGTGTCAGTAACCTCCGTAGTGATATCGTTCGGCTGTCCCACCGTGCTGGCTTTGACGAGGTGGATGAGGATGATGTGCAGAGCTGCTGGACAGCCACAGTCAACCTCTGACTAATGACGTGTTAGAGGATATGTTACAGCAGCGAGTACACCATGAAGAAGCCCAGCCCCCAGTGAGAGAACGAGTGCTGACCATAGATAATTTACAAGAATTTTTTAATAAAATAGAGAGTGCCATTGAGTCTATAAAAG
>JAWQEG010003196.1:25000-27500 GCA_033782935.1 Petrolisthes cinctipes
TCCATATACATAAATATCCCCTGTAAATTATATCAATATTTTATCTATCTATAGCTCCGATGCCTCATTCCCTCCGGGAACTCCCCTCAAGGGGGTGGCCACGGCAGAAGTGTGTCCAGTTGTCCCTGTTCCAACACTCCCTCCTTACTTGTTCAAACCCTACTCTGTCCCTCACATTACTCTCCTTTACATACTCTTCCACTCTGTTCTGCCATCTAACCGGTGGTCTGCCTCTCACACCAGGTGCCACAACTTCACTTACATACACCTTCTTTACAAACTCCTCGCCTTACATTCTCTCTACATGTCCAAACCATCTCAGTGTATTACACTTCACTCTCTCAACCACTCCACACTCAATACCAATTGCCTTCTCACTCATACCACATCTCTCATATACACTCTCATTACTTTCTCCATCCCATCTAGTAAGTCCACATGCTGCTCTCAAGTAACTCATTTCCACAGCACCTATTCTAGACTGATGAGCCCTACTCCATGTCCATGTCTCCGACGCATATGTCAGTGTTGGCAGGATTATACTATTTCTCAGTCCCCTTTTCACTTCCATACTCACACTTCTACCCTTCATAATCCTCCCCAGTGATCCTATGACCTGTCTACCCTTCATACACACACACACACACACGCACACACATCCTATGACCTGTCTACCCTTCATACACACACACACACACATCCTATGACCTGTCTACCCCTCATACACACACACACACACACACATCCTATGACCTGTCTACCCCTAATACATACACACACACACACACACACACACACACACACACACATCCTATGACCTGTCTACCCTTCACTGCTCTCTCCCTAATTTCTCCTTCCATACTTCCATGTTTACACAAAACTGTACCCAGGTACTTAAACTCCTTCACTTCCTCCATCCTCTCACCCCTCAGAGTTATCTCACACTTCGTCCCAGTTGGTACAGCCACTCTGTAAGGTGTAGCAAAGTCAATCACTTCAGTTTCTGCTCTTTCAAATACCATCACTTTACTTTTACACACAGACTGAAATTCGTCCACCACTCTCTGTAAATTCCTTTCACTCTCAGCCATCAGCACAGTGTCATCCGCAAACAAACTTGCTGCCAAGGACCAGTTTGCTTCATTCAGCCTCAACTTCACCCCCAGACCATTCACAATATTATATCAATAATGTCAATAATTTCCCCCCAAAACACTCCATCCTCTCTGGACACAGACATGTCTCAGAGACAGACCTGCTTCAATGTAAACACCACCATGGTTGGTATGGAACTAACACCACATTTTCAACATGCCCTTCAGTTCATCTGGTGTGCTTTCCGTCCTAACTACAATCCAAAATACATACATACACACTCAAACTGGCCTCCAGTTAACGGTTAAACCTGGTTTTGTCAGTCGGACAGTCAGTTAAAACTGTGTGTGTGTGTGGCTTTAGTCGCATAGTCATTCTCCCACCATTTTTTCCTCTAGTGCACGTGCATACACACATACACACACACACAAAAACACATACACACTAACACAAAAACAACACTCTCTCTCCTAACACTTAAACAGACAGACAGGCAGAACAGACAGACTCACTCTTCATGCGACAGTGGCTTGAAGTCGGCAAGAACAGACAGACAGACAGAACAAACACACACACACACACACACACACTATCCCAACACTTAAAACAGACAAACACACACATACACAACACATACACACTCTCTCCTAACACTTAAGACAAACACACACACACAACACTCTCTCTCTCCTAACACTCAAACAGACAACACACACATACACACAAACACACACACATACAAAAACAACACTCTCTCTCTCTCCTAACACTTAAACAGACAACAGACAAACACACAAAAACAACACTCTCTCTCTCTCTCCTAACACTTAAAACAGACAACACACAAACACACACACACAACACACACTCTCCTAACACTTAAGACAGACAACAAACAGACAGACACACACTCATCCACACAAAAACAC
The DNA here is from genome assembly GCA_033782935.1 of Petrolisthes cinctipes. Lineage (NCBI taxonomy): Eukaryota > Metazoa > Arthropoda > Malacostraca > Decapoda > Porcellanidae > Petrolisthes > Petrolisthes cinctipes. The sequence goes on from JAWQEG010003196.1 coordinate 27,025, forward strand.
ACATACACACACAAACACACACACACACAAAAACAACACTCTCTCTCTTCTAACACTTAAACAGACAGACACACACACCAACACACACATCCACACAAAAACATACACACACACATCCACACAAAAACAACTCACCCACTCTCTCTCTCTCTCTCTCTCCTAACACTTAAAACAGACAACAAACAAACACACACAAACAAAACCACACATGCACACACAAACACACACAAAAACAACTCTCTCTCCTACACAAACACAAACACACACACACACTCTCTCCTAACACACACAAACAGACAAAACTCACTCTTCATGCGACAGTGGCTTGAAGTCGGCAAGAACAGACAGACAGACAGAACAGACAAACAGACACACAACACACTCTCTCTCCTGACAGACAGAACAGACAAACAAACACACACACATACACACACTATCCCAACACAGACAGACAGAACAGACAAACAAACACACAC
>JAWQEG010003196.1:32500-49947 GCA_033782935.1 Petrolisthes cinctipes
CTCATTCCTTCTTCCTACAACTTTCACCAACCTTCAACCTCAAACTTTTAATAATATATACACACACACACACACACAAATAAACATACACACACACACACACTAACAATAACAAACCCAGTATCTATTCATTCCTTCTTCCTACAACTTTCACCAACCTCAAACATACAACCTCAAACTCACAACCTTTTAAAAATACACACACACACACACACAAACACACAAACAAATAAAACACACACCAAAACAATAACAAAACAAACCCAGTATTTCCTTCTTCCTTCAACTTTCACCAACCTCAAACATACAACCTTTAAATTTACAAACACACATACACACAAACCAAAATACACACACACACACCAAAACAATAACAAACCCAGTATCTATTCACTCCTTCTTCCTACAACTTTCACCAACCTCAAACCTTCAACCTCAAACTCACAACCTTTTAATAATACACACACACACACACACAAATATATATACACACACACACACCAAAACAAACCCAGTATCTATTCATTCCTTCTTCCTACAACTTTCACCAACCTTCAACCTCAAACTAACAACCTTTTAATAACACACACAAACAAACACACACACAAACAAACACACACACAAACACACACACACACACACCAACCAAAATAACAATAACATACCCAATATTTACTCATTCCTTCTTCCTCCAACCTTCACCAACCTCAAATTCACAACCTTTTAAAAACACACACACAAACACACAAATATATACACACACACACCAAAACAATAACAAAACAAACCCAGTATCTATTCATTCCTTCTTCCTACAACTTTCACCAACCTCAAACCTTCAACCTCAAACTAACAACCTTTTAATAACACACACACAAACACGAACAAATATACACACACACACACACACACACAAACAAATAAACACACACACAGACACACACCAAAACAATAACAAAACAAATGCAGTATCTATTCATTCCTTCTTCCTACAACTTTCACCAACCTCAAACCTTCAACCTCAAACTTACAACCTTTTAATAATACACACAAACAAACAAACAAACACACACACACACCAAACAATAACAAAACAAACCCAATATTTACTCATTCCTTCTTCCTACAACTTTCACCAACCTTAAACCTTCAACCTCAAACTTTTAATAATATACACACACACACACACACATAAACACACACACACACACCAAAACAATAACAAAACAAACCCAGTATCTATTCATTCCTTCTTCCTACAACTTTCACCAACCTCAAACATACAACCTTTAAATAATACACACACACACATACACACACACAAACAAATATACACACACACACCAACCAAAACAATAACAATAACAAACCCATTATCTATTCCTTCCTTCTTCCTACAACTTTCTCCAACCTCAAACCTTCAACCTCAAACTCACAACCTTTTAATAATACACACACACACACACAAACAAATACACACACACACACACACACACACACACACACCAACACAATAACAAACGCAGTATCTATTCCTTCCTTCTTCCTCCAACCTTCAACCTCAAACTAACAACCTTTTAATAATACACACACACACACAAACAAATATACACACATACACACACACACACACCAAAACAATAACAAAACAAACCCAGTATCTATTCATTCCTTCTTCCTACAACTTTCACCAACCTCAAACCTTCAACCTCAAACATACAACCTTTTATAACACACACACACACACACACACATCAAACAATAACAAAGCCAGTATTTAATTATTCCTTCTTCCTACAACTTTCACCAACCTCAAACCTTCAACCTCAAGCTCACAAACTTTAATAACACACACAAACAAACACACACACACACACACCAACAAAACAAACCCAGTATTTCCTCATTCCTTCTTCCTTCAACCTTCAACCTCAAACTAACAACCTTTTATAATACACACACACACACACAAACAAATATATACACACACACAAACACACAAACACACACACAATAACAATAACAAACTCAGTATTTTCTCATTCCTTCTTCCTACAACCTTCAACCTCAAACTAACAACCTTTTAATAATAAACACACACAAACAAATAAAACACACACACACACACACACAATAACAATAACAAACCCAGTATTTCCTCATTCCTTCTTCCTACAACTTTCACCAACCTCAAACCTTCAACCTCAAACTTTTAATAATATACACACACACACATAAACACACACACACCAACCAAAACAATAACAAAACAAAGCCAGTATTTCCTCATTCCTTCTTCCTACAACCTTCAACCTCAAACTAACAACCTTTTACAAATACACACACACACACACACACACACACAAACAAATATACACACATACACACACACACACCAAAACAATAACAAAACAAACCCAGTATCTATTCATTCCTTCTTCCTACAACTTTCACCAACCTCAAACCTTTAAAATTGCACAAACACACAAACACATACAAACCAAACACACACACCAACCCAAACAATAACAATAACAAACCCAGTATCTATTCATTCCTTCTTCCTACAACTTTCACCAACCTCAAACTTACAACCTTTTAATAATACACACACACACAAACACACAAACAAATACACACACAAACACACACACACACCAACCAAAATAACAATAACAAACCCAGTATTTCCTCATTCCTTCTTCCTACAACTTTCACCAACCTCAAACTCACAACCTTTAAAAATATACACACAAATAAATATATATATACACACACACACACACAAACAAATACACACACACACACACACAATAACAAAGCCAATATTTTCCCATTCCTTCTTCCTACAACTTTCACCAACCTTCAACCTCAAGCATACCCCCCTCCCCCCCTGCAACCCCCCCCCCCCCACACACACACACAAACACACACCTGGATGCATACCCCCCTCCCTGCAACCCCCCCCCCTCACACACACACACACACACACCTGGATACATACCCCCCCTCCCCCCCATCCACAAACACACACCACGAACGACACACACACCTGGATACATACCCCCCCCTCCCCCCCATCCACACACACACCCCACGACACACACCTGGATACATACCCTCCCATCCCTGCACCCCCCCCCCCGACACACACACACACACACACCTGGATACATACCTTCCCTCCCCACCAACCACACACACACCCCACGACACACACACACACACACACATACACAACATACACAAACACACACACATACACAACATACACACACACATAACACAGCCTACACAAACACACACACACACAACACATACACAACATACACACACACATAACACACACACACAAACACACATACACAACATACACACACACATAACACATAGCCTACACACACCCCACGACACACACACACACCCCACGACACATACACACACACACAAACACAAATCAAAACTTCATCACCAAACTGGACAATTTTTTTACAAGATAAGCTGAAGAAAATAATATAAATATTTTAATTAGTATAATATTTTATTCAGAGATTGGAGTTATTTTTTTTTCTTAAGGCTTGTGGTTTTGAATACTGTTTAATATTGTATAGTAAATAACCTAACTAATTAAATCTAATCTAACTTAACCAATTAAATCTGACCTAACCTAACCAAATTTAATCTAATATGACCTAACCTAACCATATAACCTAACATAACCATATAATCTAACCTAACCCAACCCAACCCATCCCAGCCCAACCTAACCTAACCTAACCTAACCTAACCTAACCTAACCTAACCTAACCTAACCCAACCTAACCCAACCCAACCCAACCCAACCAAACCCAACCCAACCCAACCCAACCTAACCCAACCCAACCCAACCTAACCCAACCCAACCCAACCTAACCCAACCCAACCTAACCCAACCCAACCCAACCTAACCATATAACCTAACCTAACCTAACCTAACCTAACCCAACCCAACCCAACCCAACCCAACCCAACCCAACCCAACCTAACCCAACTATACCTAACCTAACCCAACCCAACCCAACCCAACCCAACCCAACCTAACCCAACCCAACCCAACCCAACCCAACCTAACCTAACCTAACCTAACCAAATCTAACCTAACCATATAACCTAACCTAACCAATCAAACCTAACCTAACTATTAACCTAACCCAACCCAACCTAACCTAACCAGCACGACAGGTAACGAAGGCTACAGTGAGTACCAACTTAATGCTTGGACTCTTGTTGAGGAAAACAATGACCTCCCTTGACTCAGAGGGTTGATTCCACAGTGGTATTGGTTTGTTAGCTTCCCAACCAACCACACTTGTAAGGCTTCATTATTTTCCAAAAGGTGAGTATCCACATTCACAAAATCTATTCAACAGTTAGATAATAATAATAATAATAATAATAATAATAATAATAATAATAATAATAATAATAATAATCACTGTATAGTTTACTCACCAAATTCATTAAATAATTCACCCACAAGTAATTAACACGGCTAAGATTCTTTCGTTCGCGTGCTTACAAACCAATACCAACCACTGTGGAATTGGCCCTCAGAGATGTTACCAACCCTGTACAAATCACTAGTTAGGCCACACCTCCAGTATTATATTTAGGCTTTGGTGGCCATATTTCAAAAGGAGACGTAAAGAAACATGAGTAACTTAAGTGAATAGCCACCGAACTAGTCACGGAGCTAGTGGGATTACTAGTACACAATACCTAGTACACAATACCCAGTACACTAATACTATCATCTCTTATGCCCTGCCCATCCCAAACCTATCTCCCGAAACATATACATACTCCAATCACTCATCAGTCCATCCAAACACTCAAAAACAATACCCAGCTGTATGTATGTATGTATGACCTCCTGACATACACCCATCTGAATATACATACTCATATCACTCATCAGTCCATCCATACACTCAAAATCAACACCAAGCTGTATGTATGTATGTATGACCTCCTGACATACACCCATCTGAATATCCATACACCAATCACTCATCAGTCCATCCAAACACTCAAACACAACACCCATCTGTTTGTATGTATGTATGTATGTATGTATGACCTCCTGACATCCAGCCATCAGAATCGTCCCTTCCCTGTGAGGACAGGAGTCCACCTGGCCAGGCTGTGGTGTGGCCATCACCCGGCCCTTCTGACATATTATTACAAGAAGCTGGATGGAACCATTGTAGATGTGTGTGTGTGTGTGTCCAGGATGTAACACAACAACACATTATATTACACACATTATTGAACACTGTAATACACACCAACACACTCACCAACAACACAACTACACTCACCAATAACACAACCACACTCACCAACAACACAATATACACACTCACCAACAACACAATATACACACTCACCAACAACACAATATACACACTCACCAACAACACAACAGCATACACACAAACACACTCACCAATAACACAACATACACACAAACACACTCACCAACAACACAAACACACTCACCAACAACACAACATACACACAAACACACTCACCAACAACACAACAACATACACACTCTGAGGGCACTGTAGGAAATCCCGGTTCATACTGTGACCTTTCTCAGGAGCTCGGGTCTGCTCGGACAGACACCTTGACCAACTTCAACAACAACAACAACAACAACAACAACCATAAAAGAAGAGACCAATAACCCAGCTGTCTCTCATGACGCTTGAAGAACGGAGAACCAGAAGAACGGAGAACAAGAGGTTTAAAGGTCAGCCAATGGGACAGAGTGTAGCAACACACTGTGTGTATGAAACACAACTATAACACACAACACAAGTATGATGAGTGGCACACAGACCTCTCCACCCACGTGAGACCTCAGACAGCTTTGGTTATGTCTGTGTTAAGTAGGAACACCTCAGACAGCTTTGGTTATGTCTGTGTTAAGTAGGAACACCTCACACAGCTTTGGTTATGTCTGTGTTAAGTAGGAACACCTCACACAGCTTTGGTTATGTCTGTGTTAAGTAGGAACACCTCACACAGCTTTGGTTATGTCTGTGTTAAGTAGGAACACCTCAGACAGCTTTGGTTATGTCTGTGTTAAGTAGGAACACCTCACACAGCTTTGGTTATGTCTGTGTTAAGTAGGAACACCTCAGACAGCTTTGGTTATGTCTGTGTTAAGTAGGAACACCTCACACAGCTTTGGTTATGTCTGTGTTAAGTAGGAACACCTCACACAGCTTTGGTTATGTCTGTGTTAAGTAGGAACACCTCACACAGCTTTGGCTATGTCTGTGTTAAGTAGGAACACCTCAGACAGCTTTGGTTATGTCTGTGTAAGTAGGAACACCTCAGACAGCTTTGGTTATGTCTGTGTTAAGTAGGAACACCTCACACAGCTGACTCAAACCCCCCCACCCCACCATGCTGACAGGGGGGGGGGGGTAACCTCTGGCATCAGTGGCATTTTTAACGTGTCCCGAGCAAAGATCGAACGCTGGACCACAGAATTGCAGCCACAGACTCTACCACTGTGATAGCCAGAAGCTGAAATAATATGATTCAAACGTTCCAAGATCCTGAAGTGCTTGTACAAGGAGAGACCAATAACCCAGCTGTCTCTCATGATGCTTGAAGAACGGAGAACCAGAAGAACGGAGAACAAGAGGAACGGAGAACCAGAAGAACGGAGAACAAGAGGAACAGAGAACAAGAGGAACGGAGAACCAGAGGAATGGAGAACCAGAAGAACGGAGAACCAGAAGAACGGAGAACCAGAAGAACGGAGAACCAGAAGAATGGAGAACCAGAAGAACGGAGAACAAGAAGAACGGAGAACAAGAAGAACGGAGAACCAGAAGAACGGAGAACAAGAGGTAATATGATTCAAACGTTCCAAGATCCTGAAGTGCTTGTACATCTAAGAGGAACAAATTTTTCAGTTCTAGGATATGACCAATTTGAGACTGTTGGTTTGTAAGCTTCCCAACCAACCACACTTGTAAGGCTTCATTATTTTCCAAGGGTTGATTCCACAGTGGTATTGGTTTGTAAGCTTTCCAACTAACCACACTTGTAAGGCTTCATTATTTTCCAAAAGCTGAGTATCCACTTTCACAAAATCTATCCAACAGTTAGATAATAATAATAATAATAATAATAATAATAATAATAATAATAATAATAATACCAGTAATAATAATAATAATAATAATAATAATAATAATAATAATAATAATAATAATAATAATAATAATACCAGTAATAATAATAATAATAATAATAATAATAATAATACCAGTAATAATAATAATAATAATAATAATAATAATAATAATAATAATAATAATAATAATAATCACTGTATAGTTTACTCACCAAATTCATTAAATAATTCACCCACAAGTCATTTACACGGCTAACATTCTTTGGTTTGCGTGCTTACAAACCAATACCAACCACTATGGATAATGTAATAAATAGTATAAGCGTAAATAATTTTAATTAATTAATGAATAGATATGACCAATTTGAGACTGAAAATAAACTGAGATTTCTTTAAATTTTACTAAGGTAAGCATAACCTAACCTAATCAATCCAATCTGACCTAATCTAATCTAACCAATCAAATCAAATCAATCATATCTGACCTAATCTAACCTAACCAATCATATCTGACTTGACCTAAGCAATCCAATCTGACCTAACCTAACCAATCCAATCTGACCTAACCAATCAAATCTGACCCAATCTAACCAAACCTAACCTAACCAAACCCACTTGACCTAATCTAACCTAACCAATCATATCTGACCTAACCTAACCAATCTGACCTAATCTAACCTAGCCAATCTAATCTGACCTAATCTAATCTAGCCAATCCAATCTGACCTAACCAGTCAAACCTAACCAATCCAATCTGACTTGACCTGATCAATCCAATCTGACCTAATCTAATCTAATCTAACCAGACCTAACCAATCCAATCTACCCTAACTTAACCAATCAATACCTGACCTGACCTAAGCAACCCAATCTGACCTGACCTAACCAATCCAATCTACCCTAACCTAACTAAGCAAATCTGACCTAAGCTAACCAATCAAACTTGACCTAACCTTACCAAACCAATTAATATCTGACCTGACCTAACCTAACCAATCAATATCTGACCTGACCTAACCAATCCAACTTGACCTGACTGACATAATCTGACCTGACTGACATAATCTGACCTGACTGACATAATCTGACCTGACTGACATAATCTGACCTGACTGACATAATCTGACCTGACTGACATAATCTGACCTAACTAATCAATTCTGACCTAACCTGACCTAATTTAACCAAATCTGACCTAACCAACCTAACCAATTAAACCTGACCTAACTAATACAATCTAACCTAACCAATTAAAACTGACCTAATCTAACCTAACCAATCAATTCTGACTTAACCTAACCTGACCTAACTATAATCAAATCTAACCTAACCAATTAAAACTGACCTAATCTAACCTAACCAATTAAAACTGACCTAACCAATCAATTCTGACCTAATCTAACTTAATCAATTCTGACCTAATCTAACCTAACCAATCCAATCAATTCTAATCTAACCAATCTAACCTAACCAATCAATTCTAATCTAACCAATCCATCTGACCTAATCTAACTTAACCAAATCTGACCTAATCTAACCTAACCAAATCTGACCTAATTTAACCTAACCAATCAAATCTGACCTAACCTAACCTAACTAATCAATTCTAACATAGCCCAAAATTCATCAGAAATTACAAATACCAAAAAATTTGAGTTTATTATAATATATGTAAACAAAAGCATAAAATAAATAAAATATAGGTAAACAAAAGCATAAATAGAATAGAAAAGATATAGGTAAACAAAAGCATAAATAGTTAATAATCACATAAACAAAACCATAAATAGAGAAAATATATGTAAACAAAAGCATAAATAAAGGAAATAGATGTAAACAAAAGCATAGATAAAGAAACTATAGGTAAACAAAAAATAAATAGAAAAAATATATCTAAACAAAAGAATAAAATGAGAAAATATAGGTAAACAAAAAATAAATGGAAAAAATATATGTAAACAAATGAATAAATAGTTAATAAATGTAAACAAAGGCATAAATTCAGGAAATATAGGTAAACAAAAAATAAATAGAAAAAATATAGGTAAACAAAAGCATAAATAATTAACAATCACTAAATAAAATAATAAAAATTTAATAATCACAAATAAAATAATAAATAAAGTCAATAATAATTAAAATAAAATCCTAAATAAATTAAAGAGAGGAAACAAAAGCCTAAAATAATATCCGTAAATAAAATAATAAATAAAGTTAATAAACACGTAAACAAAAGCCTAAATAAAATAAAATAATAAATAAAGTCAATAATAATTAAAATAAAATCCTAAATAAATTAAATAGAGGAAACAAAAGCCTAAATAAAATAAAATAATAAATAATAGTCAATAATAATTAAAATTAAATCCTAAATAAAGTCAATAATAATTAAAATAAAATCCTAAATAAATTAAATAAAGGAAACAAAAGCCTAAAATAATATCCGTATAAATATCCACTGACCTTCACTATTGAGGTTGCCAATTCTATTATTCCACATTTAATAATAATAATAATAATAATAATAATAATAATAATAATAATAATCCTACTCTTATTTAATTTTACTCGTAATAATAATAATAATAATAATAATAATAATAATAATAATAATAATAATAATAATAATAATAATAATCCTAACTCTTATTAAATTTTACTCGTAATAATAATAATAATAATAATAATAATCCTAACTCTTATTAAATTTTACTCGTATATGCGTCAATGGGTCAGACCTAGCCACTCGTATCAATGTATTAATTACACCTATGACATCCCATTACAGCTGTGTTCTCAAATAATGACAAATGGAGTCACCAAATTGCACCAAAATACGAATTAAATAATTTTTTTGACATATATACCAAAGAGTTAAATTTACACCCTATTTACACCTTTATTTACACTCCTATTTTACACCCTATTTACACCTATTTTACACCTATTTTACACCTTATTTACACACATATACGAATTAAAGAATTTTTTTTTTACATATATACCAAACGAGTTAAATTTACACCTATTTTTCACTCAATTTACATCCTTATTTACACCCTTATTTTACACCCTATTTTACACTCCTATTTACACACATACGAATTAAATAATTTTTTTTTACATATTACACCTATTTTACACCTTATTTACACTCCCATTTTACATCCTATTTACACCCTTATTTACACTCCTATTTACACCCTATTTACACTCCTATTTACACACATATGATGCTTACTACACTCACTATTCCATTCGTAAATAGTCGTAAATAAAATAGTGAAAATATTTGAGTACGAAAATAATGAATAAATTTGGCAGCTTCTGGGTTGACATATATACACCAAGCAACCATAATACACCCTCTATACACCTTCTATACACACACATACACGGCCCAATATACACACTATCTAATTGTGAAGTCGTAAATAAAATAGTGAATATAATAATGTATGAAAATAATGAAAATATTTGGGTTGACATATATACACCAAGTAGCCACTATACACCTTATTTACACCCTCTATACACCTTCTATATACACCTATACACACACATAGGAGGCCCAATATACTCACTATCTAATTGTGAAGTCGATATAATATTGTGGATAGTGATAATAAAATAATGATGATATTTACGTGTGTATATGTTTGACAATAAGACACTACACCTTATTTATCTATTTTACACCTTCCATACACCTTCTATACACCTATACACACACATATACAAGGCCCAATATACTCACTATCTAATTGTGAAGTCGATATTAAATTGTGGATAGTGATAATAAAATAATAGTGATATTTACGTGTGTATATGTTTGGATATGGTTGACAATATGATACACACCTTATTTATCTATTTTACACCTTCCATACACCTTCTATACACCTATACATATACACATACACGGCCCAATATACACACTATACTTCTCTGGTGTCAGTATAATATTATGGATAGTAGTAATAAAATAATAATGATATATATATGTGTATATGTTTGGATATGGTTGACAAGAAGATACTACACCTTATTTACCACATATACACCACACATACACCCTCTATACACCTATACACATACACATACAAGGCTCAATATACACACTAACCTTCTCTAAAGTCAGTATAATATTATGGACAGTAATAATAAAATAATATGGATATTTACGTATGTATATGTTTGGATATGGTTGACAAGAAGACACTACACCTTATTTATCTATTTTACACCATACATACACCTTCTATACACCTATACACATACACATACACGGCCCAATATACTCACTATCCTTCTCTGGTGTCGGTATAAAATAATGTTGAGTGGTAATAAAATAATGTAGTAGTATATATGTGTGAGTGAATACAACACTTTGGTTAGAGCCTTGGGTAAAGGTTTGTGGTGGTGGTGGTGGCTGGTGGGGGGATACACTGCGCAGGCGCCAACTCTATAAAGTCCCGGATTACAAACATATGAACAGCGGCAACCACACTTATTAGATATATATGTATTTTATTATTTTATTAGCTATTTATTTATTATTATTATTTGTTAAAGTGTTATTATTATTGTTATTATTATTATTATTAGTTAAACTGTTATTATTATTGTTATTATTATTAGTAGTAGTAGTAGTTGTGTTATTATTATTGTTATTATTATTATTTGATTATTATTATTATTATTAGTTGAAGTGTTGTTATTATTATTGTTATTATTATTATTATTAGTTGAAGTTTATTTGTTATTATCATTATTATTATTATTATTATTCGCTGTTCAAGTGTTATTATTATTATTATTATTAGTTAAAGTGTTATTATTGTTATTATTATTTGATTATTATTATTATTATTAGTGGTTGTGTTATTATTATTATTATTTGATTATTATTATTAAATTATTAGTAGTTGTGTTATTATTATTATTATTATTATTAGTTCAATTGTTATTATTGTTATTATTACTAGATTATTATTACTAGTAGTGGTAATAGTTATTATTATTATTATTATTATTATTATTATTATTTAATATGCATATTTTAGTTACTCAATTCATGGTTTTAAGATAAACTAGAGAATTTATAACAGCGGGGTCACATAGCGCCAGAAGGTGAAACAGCAATTAAGCTGGAAGAGAGAGAGAGAGAGAGAGAGGGGAGGGGGGAGAGAGTGTGTGTATGAGAGAGAGAGAGAGAGAGAGAGAGAGAGAGAGAGAGAGAGAGAGGAAAGTGAGCGTGAGAGAGAGGGGGGGGAGGGAAGTGTGTGTGAGAGAGATTATGTGTGTGTGTATGAGAGAGAGAGGGGGGGGAGGGAAGTGTGTGTGTGTATGAGAGAGAGAGAGAGAGAGAGAGAGAGAGAGAGAGAGGAAAGTGTGTGTGAGAGAGATTATGTGTGTGTGTGTGTATGAGAGAGAGAGAGGGGGGGGAGGGAAATGTGTGTGTGTATGAGAGAGAGAGAGAAAAGTGTGTGTGAGAGAGAGAGAGGAAAGTATGTGTATGAGAGAGAGATGTGTGTGTGTATGAGAGAGAGAGAGAGAGAGAGAGAGAGAGAGAGAGGAAAGTGTGTGTATGAGAGAGAGATGTGTGTGTGTATGAGAGAGAGAGAGAGAGAGAGAGAGAGAGAGAGAGGAAAGTATGTGTATGAGAGAGAGATGTTACAAGGAGTTACAAGGAAAAGAAGTACCCTAGAAGACCTTACGATCCATACAAAGAGGGTACCTGTGGGTTTAGTTGCGCAAGTAGGCGACCGTCCTCGAATGTGTCATGTGAAACCATCAAGGAACACTCGCACAACGGCTTAAACACCTAGACGGTGATTTAAGGCTTTGTCTAATCTGGACTTGAACTGATCCACAGAGTTGCTGTTGACTACATCAGCAGGAAGCGCGTTCCAAGTACCGCAGATGCTGTATGTAAAGAACTTACCACACAGATCACGGTTGTATCGCTTCAGTTCAAGTTTGTAGCCATGATTCCTGGTTGTGCCCTCACTGAGTTGGAAAATGTCCCTGTAGTCTACATTGTCAAAGCCTCGTAGTATTTTAAACACTTCGATAAGCTGACCACGCAGTCTCCGGGTTTCCAAAGAGAACAGGTCGAGTTCTACCAACCGATCTTTATAGCTCTTGTGTCTAAGAGAGGGTATAAGTTTGGTTGCCCTGGCTTGCACTCGTTCCAATCTCGCGATATCCTTTCGGTAAAAAGGACTCCAAAACTGGACTGCATACTCCAGGTGCGGTCGGACAAGGGAATTGTACAGACAAAGTACTATCTCCTTGTTCCGGTATCCAAACTGTCGCTTTATGTACCCTAACATCCTTTGGGCTTTCTTCTCAGCCTCAATACACTGCTTTGAGAACTTGAGGTCACTGGTGATAGTTACACCCAAGTCTTTCTCAGTATCAGTGCTTACGAGAGCATTGCCCTTAAGGTTATACTCTGTTCGGGGGTTTCTGTGGCCTATATGCATAACTTTGCATTTGTTCACGTTAAATGGCATTTGCCACGTGTCAGACCACTCCCCGATCTTCCTAAGATCTTCTTGTAAGCGGGTAGTATTTCCTTCTTCGCGACATTCATACCAAGCTTAGTATCATCGGCGAATTTGGAAATCTTGGCAACCATGTCACCATCCACGTCATTAACATAGATGATAAACAGTAGTGGTCCCAGAACAGAACCTTGGGGAACACCGCTAGTAACGGGCACCCACTCTGAAGCCTGTCCATTCACTACCACCCGCTGCCGTCTGTCACTTAGCCAGTTCTCTATCCAATTTGCCACATTTCCGTCTATGCCCAGTGCACGCACTTTCCGAAGGAGGCGGCGGTGGGGTACCTTATCAAAGGCTTTCTGAAAGTCTAAGTAGACAACATCGACCGCTTTATCCCGATCATGCTCACTGAAAACAAAATGGAAGAATTCCACCAGATTTGTGAGGCATGACCGGTGCTGCCGGAACCATGCTGGGAACCCCTCAGTAGCAAATTTGATTCTAAGTGTGCTGTTATTTTGTCCACCATGATGCTCTCCATGAGTTTACAGACTATCGAGGTTAAACTGATGGGTCTGTAGTTTGACGGTTGGCTAGCATCTCCCTTCTTGAAGATAGGAGTCACCTCTGCCTCACGCCAGTCTCTAGGAACGCATCCAGTCTGATTACCCTGTTGAAGACCATGCACAGGTGCCGTGATACTTCACCATGCACTTCTTTCAGCACTCTAGGTAAGAACCCATCCGGACCGGGGGACTTGTTTGCTTTTAATTCGATTATTTTTCTCTCGATTTCTTCTTGGGTGAAGACCATTGACTCCAACTTCTCACTGAAGGAGTCCAAAGGTTCGGGAATGGGACCACTCTCCTCAGAGAACACTGAAGAGAAATACTCATTTAAGAGGTTAGCATTTTCTGCATCAGAGTGCATCAATGCTCCATCCTCATTCACCAAGGGACCGATCCTGCGTCGGATTGGTTTACGGCCATTCACATAACTGAAAACTCCTTGGGGTTCTCTTTGCAGAGTCTAGCCACACGGACCTCCTCAGCACGCTTAGCCGCCCTTATTTTGGATGTGTGTGTGTATGAGAGAGAGAGAGAGGAAAGTGTGTGTATGAGAGAGAGATGTGTGTGTGTATGAGAGAGAGAGAGAGAGAGAGAGAGAGAGAGAGGAAAGTGTGTGTTTGAGAGAGAGATGTGTGTGTGTATGAGAAAGAGAGGAAAGTGTGTGTGAGAGAGAGAGGGGGGGAGGGAAGTGTGTGTGAGAGAGAGAGAGAGAGAGAGGAAAGTGTGTGTATGAGAGAGAGATGTGTGTGTGTGTATGAGAGAGAGAGAGAGAGAGATGTGTGTATGCAAGAGAGAGAGAGAGATATGTGTATGCAAGAGAGAGAGAGAGAGAGAGAGAGAGAGAGATGTGTGTGTATGAGAGAGAGAGGAAAGTGAGTTTGTGTGTGTGAGAGAGAGAGGAAAGTATGTGTGTATGTGTGAGTGAGAGAGAGAGAGAGAGACGCAAGTGTATACAAAGCATATACAAAGATATAATACACCCACGTATGATGACCATCCATACACCAGTGATAAAAAAAAAAAAAAAAAAAAAAAAAAGCCTCTGGTTGCATTACAGCTCATGTGTATGTAGCAAACACCAATTAAACACCTTGTACTTCCCTGTCCTCACCTGTTCACCTACTGTTCACCTACCACTACTTCAGGCGGCCATGACACCTCCACACGCAGCTGACCAAATGATATAAAAGGAGCGGACACGCCTCGCTCCACTCACTCTACATCTAGCTAGCCTTCCTTCTACCTGCACTCACCTCTTGTTCCCTCCTGCCAGGCCAACTCCTCACCACCAGACCTACACGTACACCTACACCTACACACGCAGCTGACCAAACGATATAAAAGGAGCGGATACGCCTCGCTCCATTTACAGTACATCTAACTAGCCTTCCTTCTACATACACTCACCTCTTGCTCCCTCCTGCCATGACACCTCCACACGCAGCCGACCAAACGATATAAAAGGAGCGGACACGCCTCGCTCGACTCACTCAACATCTATCTAGCCTTCTATCTGCACTCACCTCTTGCTCCCTCCTGCCAGGCCAACTCCTCACCACCCCAGACCTCGACACGTCCACCTACACACGCAGCTGACCAAACGATATAAAAGGAGCGGACAAGCTTTACACAAACTAACCACACACGAGGCGTTTCTCTACCCTCACTCAGCCCAGCCGTTTTCCCGCCAAGACACACCTTTCCCAGTTGACTCCTCACCACGGACACGAGAACATCTGTCCACTCCCCTCGCTACTCTGAGCCAAACTCACACACCACCTTGCTTGATTCACCACAACCTCCTACCAAGTGTTACTTACCAATAAACTACCTTGTACTGCACAGCGAGTCTTCAATCATCCTGGGTGATAACGTCCCATAACGTTATAATAATAATTGAGGGGGTTGAGTTGACATAAGGTGTTGTTGTTGTATGATTATATTTTGATATGATACTGATTTATTTGTACCATGGAAGGAAGGAAAGTGTTGGTGGATATTATTATTATTATTATTAAATATTATTATGAGGTGGTGCAATATTATACACGTGTTGTTCTTTATTACCAAGATTATTATTATTATTATTATTATTATTATGAGGTGGTGCAAAATTATACACGTGTTGTTCTTTATTACCAAGATATTTACTAAGATGGAAGGAAAGTGTTGGTGGATATTTGATTGTGGATGTATTATAAAAACTAGATCCTACAACGATGTTTATTTTATTTTATCCCTGTGTGTGTGTGATAACTATGATTTACAGAGAATAAAGTCACACACACCTAGAGAGAGAGAGAGAGAGAGAGAGAGAGAGTATAAAAAAATAGATGCATAATAATATCTCCATTGTACAGTTACCAGCACTAATAAGTATACAGGTGTGCTTTAAATACCTAGAGAGAGAGAGAGAGAGAGACAGTATAAAAAAATAAATGCACAATAATATCTCCATTGTACAGTCACCAGCACTAATAAGTATACAGGTGTGCTTGGAATACCTAGAGAGAGAGAGAGAGAGAGAGAGAGAGAGAGATAGTAAATAAATAAATACACAATAACATAGTACTACTACTACTACTACCGCTACTACTACCACCACTGCTACTACTACCACCACTACTACTACTACTATCACTACCATTATTATTACTACTACTACTACTACTACTACTATCACCATTACTGCTACTATTACTACTACTACTATCCTCCCAACCTCACACAGACCTTAACAAAATCCCTATATAAATTCTAATGTGTTTAACATGACGAGAGACCCTTACTAAAAGTAGCTATTATTGGTATAGTGAAACCAGTACAGCTGGTTGCTATAGAATATGCCCCTTCACAAGCCCAGGCCCCGTGTAGGCATAATCTGGGTTGGAAGGGTCAATTCCGTGACGTTCATCAGAAGTAAATAAAATTCAAATCTGGCGCTGTACTGATAGTGGAGCCACCTGGTGGTGGTGAGGTGAGGTATTAAGCCCCTCCTCCGCTGAATACCGCTCGTCCACTCTGTCGCGGAACACAGTTCAGTCAACATCTACGCTCCTCGCTGCTACGCTATGGTATTGTTTCACGTGTTCCTGCTAATATTTTCTTTTGTATTCTAGTGGCTAGCCTGCTTTGGCAGATGTATCGTGTGTGTATTCTAGG